>CM055095.1:64465975-64670157 GCA_029204225.1 Diphasiastrum complanatum | reverse complement strand
GCTCTAGCACAAAGGGATGGGCATGCAATTACTATGGACAAACCTACACATGAAGCCCAATCCAAATAGGTGCACATCTCCAGGGTATGCATGCCGATGACATCAGTGCTTGCCCGCAACTTGCAAGCACCATCACACATAGGATTGCCAAAATCTGACATTTCGAAGGCTACTTACTCCTCCCACCTCATGTAAACACTATTTCACTTTCTTTTTGTTGTAATTTGTTTCAACAATCAACCTGCAAGTTTCAATGCCATCAACGTCAAGGGCCACACATATCCCGTGACTGCACGGGCTGAGACTAAGGGTGTGGGTCATGCTAGTGTTGCTGATGCTACAGATCCATCTAAACCATCAACGGCCACACAACTCCTAGGGGCAGAAATATATATATTTAAGCATGCCAAAGCAGAAAATGAACACGGAAAAAGTTACCATTGTTGTCATGAGATACCTGCACTTATAGGAACTCCCATGTCACCTAGCAAAGACCCCTACTTGGAGAGATAGTAAGATCTATTGCTACCATTGGTGGAGAGTGGGAAAGGGCATAGCATGGAGCACAAGGATGATAGAGTTGTTTCTTGAGATCACTTGTGATAAGGAAATTGGAGCCCATGAAGAGGTGATAGGAGAATTATGGGTGTAGCATTATAATGAATGGCTGGAGTGGTGGCAGGTACTATTCTCATTATCTCTCCTTGTCTCATTTTTCTTGTTTCATTTATTCTTGTTTCTACAAATTACATCCAAGGCCATTTTCATGATTAATTTAGTGTTATAAAAACCTATTGGAATTTGGGAGGGGGCGAGGGTGACTCACCTAAAGTCTACAATATACCGACTCCAAAGTCCAAACTCCAGACCACCAGCTACATTTGGCATCTTCTATTTTATCTAATATCATTTATGGTTTAAAGTTTAGCTCATTTTATGCAGTATGTTGACGACTATCATATACAATATACAAACTCCAAAGTCAAAACTCCAGAGTCCAGATCACTGGCTACATTTGGCATGTAGTATTTTATCTAATATCATTTAAGGTTTAAACTTTTCGCTCATTCTATGCTCGCCATTGATTTTCATTTATGCTCAATTTGATTTCTATTATTACTTACCTCAAACTTGTAGATAGATGCACCATGCATGTCAATTTCAATGCTCATATGAGCATCTCAACATTGATTTTAGTCTTCGAATTTCAAAGCAGTTCAAAGTAAAACTTAATAGTTGAAACTTTCAAGTTTCAAGTAAGCATAGTTGCCCGTTCCGGAACGAAAGGCGTTCCGTTCCTTGGCCAAAAAAAATTTGAAAAATACGTAGTTTTTAACAAAGCAATGGAGATTAAGGAACACAATCAAGATATGTAGCGTGGCTCAGGCAGCGATTCTAGCTCGGATATATATAACATGGCTTTTAACAAAGCAATCGAGATTAAGAAACGGAATCAAGATATATAGTGTGGCTCAGACAGCAATTCTATGATATGTACAACATGGCAGATAGTGATTCTAGGATCAGCATGAGCAGCAGTCAGAGAAGATATGGTGGTGGTCCATTGTGGTCCAACAAGGGAAACTATAAAGATCAAGCTGGAACGGGTTTCTAAGCAAGTAAGTACTAAGTACTAAAGTTTAAGCAGACAGCAGTTACTAGTTTTCAACCTATAACTCGAGTCTCAAAATTTAGACATTCAGGCCATAGTTTCCAGTCGAAGTTCAGGCATGCTGCATGATGGAGCATTCACTTATTTAACCCAATAGCAACAACTTTCCACTCCAAATATGGATGACTTGAAGCACGTGGTCTCCGACTACAAACAAATCCATCAAAAAACTCACCAACAAAACTCACAAAAGATTCAGATTCGAATCAAGTGACTCTATATAATTACGTACGCAAAGTGATGACTGGCCTTCCAAACACGTAGGAAGTCTAACATACTTATGTGTATGTGTTTTAGAGTGGGGCAGGGGCGACCTTGTACTGAATATGACTCAAGTGACCTCTAAATCAGACTGTGGAGTTCATTTATAGCACCTATATGTTTGAAGCTCAATTCTGCCACACGTCTTATCAAATCTAGCCCTACATGTTTCAAAATGCAGTGCAACTGAGGCTTAAAACTGCTCCCTCTTTCTTTGTTTGGCTCGAAAACTGATTTAGTAGCTACAGCATTGTATAGTATGTGCACTTATAGAGTAAAGAAACTTAACACAAAGACCACCAGACCCCTAAAACTGCTCCCCCTTTCTTTGTTTAGCTAGAAAACTGATTTAGTAGCTACAGCATTGTATAGTATGTGCACTTATAGAGAAAGACCGCCAGACCCCTAAGTTATTTCCTGCAAGTTGTAGAACATCCTGATCACACATTGCATAAGATAAAGCTATGAGATATGTAAAGCCACCAGAGGAAAATCAATAAAACAAAGATTCCAACAACATGAAGTACCTTTTCAAATTGGGCGAGAACTAAGTGGCTGGTCTTGGGTTCATCATCCCCTTGATCAATGTCATCCAAGTCATCATCATCATCATCTTCATTCAATGGTGGTTCAGAGCAATCAGATTCAGCAATTTCAGCTTTGGCTGCTTTCCCAGCAGGATCACTTGAAGTCAGTGGCTCTGTAATAAAAATACATTATTAAAATCAAATTCAGGGTTGGTGTTTTCTGAAGTATGTTGATGCAGCACAATCATAACATAATTTATGAATACTCTAAAATGTCATCAAAAGCCCCAATCTGGTCATACTTTTGGGTTCATTAAGCAATAAAACCTGCACTTACAAAAGAAAGCAGAACATAGCCTCAAGTACAATACAAACCCACCTGACAAAGAAGACTCTCTGATGGTTTAAACCCGATATTATCATAAGGAGAAATTTGATTGACAACTGTATTGTGTAGACTTATGCACCACTAACCTCAGTCCAATGGATCTGTAACTTGTAAATAAAATTGCTAGTGTCTTCAACAACAAGCACTCAAAAGAAATTCCAATCAAAATCAAGAAATTAAAACTTGTAACCAGATATTTTGCCTGAAAAACGGCTCACCTTCATCAACAGGGTCATTGTAGTCCTCTTCAGCAACGTCCTGCCCAAAGTCTATCATCAATGAACAATCTACTATGTAAAAACATGCATCTACTTCACAATCTGAGCTCCTAGACACTGAAGCTGAAAATAGTACTTCTTGTGTCATAAGCAACTACTGCTCAAAATAAGTGAAAAAATGAATGTTTAAGGGAAATGGTTTTTGATGTTCTGAAACCTCAAAAATCCGTTTGGGTGCAAAGCTCTACAATCTGGACACGTTTGACATCAACCATTTGACCATATTCTCTCACAACAATAACTCCATGAAAAATCAAAATACCAGAAAGATTTTTTGGTTGAAAACTACAAGCCCAAATGCATGTATAATTACACAGAAATAAGCAAAACTATCTATGGACTTCAATTATAGCAACTTAGTAATTCCACCCATGTATGAAAAGATTCTCTTGAGGTATACGGGTCTCAGCAAAAAGGAAAATTTTACAACAATAGAAGCATCACTATGCAAGAAGACAAAGTGCTCTGAGCACTGCCCAGCTTTTCGAATAGTTAGTTTCAATCATCCTGTCTTTTTTATGAGCATCTTTTCATGATATGTACTTCAATAACAATCCAAAGGTCCAAACTTGAAACATTTCAAATGCAATTGAAATGTTTGGAAAAATCAGCAAAATGTTTAAAAACCATTTTAAATTTTCAGGTTTGCAAAAAAACTAAATTTCACTATTTTGTAGGAAAAATACCCATCATGTAGAAAAATTAAATCAAATTGGGGGGCCTACAATTTAAAAACTCTAAGGACCCCACTTTAAACTTTCTCAGAAGTATTTTATGAGAGTATGATCTCACATGGAACTCTAGGGATGCTACTTATTCAATAGAATATAGCCTGAACTTGTATGAAAATTTTTAAAGTCCACAATTAAAACTTCTCCTCTGACTCTATGCAATAACCAGTGTGT
Source organism: Diphasiastrum complanatum (assembly GCA_029204225.1). Classification (NCBI taxonomy): domain Eukaryota; kingdom Viridiplantae; phylum Streptophyta; class Lycopodiopsida; order Lycopodiales; family Lycopodiaceae; genus Diphasiastrum; species Diphasiastrum complanatum. The sequence continues at coordinate 64,666,126 of CM055095.1, read as the reverse complement.
GGAAAGTTTTGAAGTCCACAGTTAAGATTTTTCCACCGACTATGTAATAACCAGTATGTGGGGTGCATACTACACTATGTAATAACCAGTACAGTGATGAGCAAAACCAGCACAAAGAGAACGACAAAAAATAAAGAGAAGGGAGAGTAGAGAAAGCTCATTGGTCAAATGAACACACCAATTCTTGCAAAATCATGAAAACTAATGGTTCTCAAATTGAAGCCCTGATCCTATAAAGCTAGATAGGAGATAGCAAACTCTCGTTTCTTTCACAACTGAAATTGAATATCTAATCCAATTACCAATCACTCACTCACACAGCCATAGGCCAAAATAACATCATGACATCACATAGCGCATCTGCTCCTGCATGTTCAGCTAATTCCTTTAAAACGTGGATACGCTGAGCATCGCACTCAACCGACTTCCTCAAATTTGTAAAAGCTTGGCAACAATCTTATGGTAGAATTAACCACCTCCTCTTTTGATGAAGCTTCAAGAATTGTATTTCATGAAGAGTTAATAAGGGGTGGATATGGTTCTAGTCGCAAAGTGATCAATCATGGATTGGCCATAAAAACAACTTTCTCTATAATGGACAACAAAGAAGAGGAAGCGTTTTTTGGGAAACCTGGTCATTCCGAATCTGACTGTAGGTTAGAACTTGTTTTTGATGCAAATTAATGTAGAGCAAGTTGTTCTCACCACAGTGAATCACATTGTATCAAATTAAACCATATGCAGAAAGTACGAGAGGAAATGAAAGAGAAAATTATAACAAATTTTCAACTCACTCCTGAAGCCAATCCACATTTTTTTCCTTTTCACAGCAAACGAAGAAAACTTCAAGTGAGAATGAATGATATTCAGATTCAGGTGCATCCTCTCATACGATGTTCAACGGAGAGTGCTTCTCCTCTTATGTGATTGGGGCCAGCAAAAGCAAAGTATATTTTGATGATAATAGCACTCAAGAATTTGTGATATCCCAAGTTCAGCTTAATGTAGGTGAAAGAGGAGTGATTAATATTACACTCTACACACCAAAACTTGCAAGAAACTTATTATGAGTTATATGCATAATCAATCAAGAAATGAAAGTTGAGTTTTACAAAGGCAAGCTTTTAGTGAAAGGCATAAAAAAAAGCTTCAAAAAGGTAGCAAGAGTAATATGGAGTGATAGAAAACCCTACAAGTTGCAAGCTGTAATGGATCATCAAGCATTCATGGTGGCGAAAGATGATCGAAGTCATCTTTGGCATGACAGATGTTGTCATCTCAACTACTCAAGCCTCAAGCTCCTCTAAGATAGATATACTTCAGGGCTATCCTCACTTTCTGATAATTGTGGCTTACGATATATGATACCAGCGTCCTCATTTACCTTTACAATTAACATCAAAAAACCGAAACTGATTCTGAGCGGAAGAAACTTTATTAGCCCACAAAGGAGCATTACCAGTTTAAAAAAGGTTAGCAATATGATAGGTATTAGTCCTTTAAGCCTAGCAGTCTAGAAAGAGAAAAGAAATGGTAGGTAGTTGACCTGAAATTGTTAAAGTTGGCACAAACACGATCTTTGGAAGTTTCAGTCTACGACATCACTTTGATTGATCATTATTCAAGAAAAACTAGGGCTTGTTTCTTCAAACACAAATCTCAAGCTTTTGCCTGTCTCTGGAGTGGTTAAAATTTGGTCAGAAGACCAAAGTGATAAGAAATATTGGAAGAGGAGTACAATGCATTTTGCAAAGGAAGTGGAGCTAGAAGAGAAATAACTATTTCATCCACCCCCAACAAAATGATCTAGCGGATACAAGCCTTCGGCAGAATGTGCAAGCATGAAAAATAAAAAGTGAACCGAACTTTTTTGGAGCTGACTATTCAAGCAGGAGCATATCATCAAGTTGGTTAGCGACAAGGGCAATGGATGGAAAACCGCCTGAACACTGTTTTAGCGGTCACAAGCCAAGCCCAGGTACATAAAATGAAGTAGATAAGGAGATCAAACACTAAGTCACATAAATTGATCTTCACTCGTTATGCTACAAAAGAGAAAATTTATCAATTATTTGATCTAAAAACAAACAAGATAATCACAAGTTGGGATGTGATTTTAGATGAAAATGCAGTGCTGAATTTCAGCAAAGACTTGTGGACAGCAAAGTATGAGTGTTTTGGACACAAAGTTCCATACTTATATATAGGCGTGCTTCACAACTACTTTTGGGGGTACTATTTTATTGCTTATGGGCCTCCTTTTTAAGATAAGATGGAACACTTCTAGAACCTCCCAAGATGCTCTCAACTAAGCATAAGTAGCTCTCATTTCTCTAATTACTGAGTTAAACTTCTTGTAAAACAGTTCTATAATTTTGGAGATGTTAGTTGGAATTTACTGACGCGATCCGGAACGTTGGCGATCCGTGACCAAAAAGGTGGTCCCAAATCGCAAAAAAAATTCAAATTGTGTTACGTGAGCCACAAGCAGGCAGCTCGCAACCCACATAAACAAATTTGCTTCTTTTGCATGTGTGTGTGCGCGCACACGTGTGTGTGTGTGTGTGTGTGTGTGTGTGTGTGTGTGTGTGTGTGTGAGAGAGAGAGAGAGAGAGAGAGAGAGATGGTGGATTATAGCCATCTTGGAGCACTATTCAATGTGTGATCAGCACGGTGGCAGCGACGAGGCAGTGGTGTTTCTCTCCAAAACAGTATTAGGTAGGTTTTGGCTTCAAATCTTGTAAGCTCATTGAATGAGGTGTAGGCAACGTAATTATAACCAACGCCAAGTGAAGATCTATCAAATTCTTGTCACATGCAACCAAAATGATGCCTGAGGAGCCAAACCACCCAACCAACAGGAAACGGATAGTCAAATCCCTAACCGCTTCACCCCCGAGCCACGATGACTGAATGCAAGAGAGGAGAGGATCATGGCCTTGGAAAACAGAAAATTGAATGAGGAGATGGGCGAGTTCTTACAAGAGATATAGCCCCAAAAAGCTGAGGAAAATTCCCTCTAGATCCCCGAGTTACATTCCAAAAGCATTTGACCTCCTATTCTTGCACCAAAAGCTATCAATCACCATGCACTAGCTCCATAGGTCCAATTAGCACATCTGGGCCCTAGGTTATTAAGTTCGGAATGACGTGGCATAATTAATAAGCTCGTACATTGGATTATCGGATATCCATGTCAAGGACTATTCCAATCCCTCATACAAGACATGGACGTAACATTCTTCCGCCCTTGAACTACTTATGTCCTCAGAAGTGGAAACTAGGGAAGTTCTTTATGCTTTCAACTCTTTCCCATGAATCATCATCCTCAGTCCAACCCTTCCACCGAATCAAGCACTCAAAGATAGAACAATTTCTCAATTGCTTATCTCTACTTCGGAGCACTCTTTCAAGGGTACACTATGCGATAAATCCTCCAAATGGGTAAGATCCTCATCAGATCCAACTGTATCACCTTCAAAACTTAGTTTTAACCGGCTTACATGAAACACCGGATGAGCAGTCAATTTGTCTTGAAGATCAAATTCATAAGCTAAAGAACCAATTATCTAAATGATCCGAAACGGTCCACAATATCTGGTAGATAGCTTATAGTGCTTCCCAATACGCATAGTCCTAGAATCTTTTGGAATTCTAAGATATACCCAGTCATCAACTTTAAAATCTCTGGGAGATCTCTTAAGATCGACATAGGGCTTAGCTTTGTCTTGAGCACTACGGATAGTATCATGTGCTACTTGCAACATTTCCTACATATCATGCAGGAAATTTGCAACTTTCTAGATCTTAACAGATTTCGTCTCCACATTCACCAGAGATCTAGGATTGAAATCCGTACATTAGCATAAACGGACTACAATCTGTAGCAAAATGTTTTCTACTATTGTAAGCAAACTCAATTAAAGGAATGTAGTCCTCCCACTGAGAATGCCCATGAGATACATATGTCCTCAACATATCCTCCATAGTCTAATTAGTTCTTTCCGTCTGGCCATCTAATTAAGAAATGATCAGTAGACCTAAAACTAAGCGAGGTCTCTAGCTTATGGAACACAACTGACCAAAAGTGACTTGTAAACTTAGGATCTCTATAACTAATAATATCACTTGGCAATCCATAACGCCAAAATAATCTTTCAACAATAGACTTACGAAAGAAATCTGTGATCATATGACCAAGATATACTAACTCATGCTTAAAGAATTCACACTTGGATTCTTTAGCAAATAGCTTTTCTCTTCTGAGAATCCGCAAGATAGTCTTAAGATGATTCAAATGCTCCTTAAGAGTCCTGCTGTAGATGAGAATATCATCTAGAAATACAACTACAAATTGACCCAGATATGGACGAAATATATCGTTCATCATCTGTTGAAATGTCGCAGGTGCATTCGTCAACCCAAAAGGAAGCACTAAAAACTCATAATGACCGAATCTCGTCCAAAAACCAGTCTTTTGCACATCATTCGGATGAATTCTAATTTGATGATATCCGGTTCTGAGATCTATTTTTGTGAAGTATTTAGCTCTACCTAATCGATATACCAGATCATCCATTTGGGGCAATAGTTACCTTATTCACACACATCCGGAATTCTCCATCTTCCTTCGCTTTCAGAAGAAAAGGAGCACCCAACGATAACTTACTAGGTTGTATATGACCCATCTTAAGATAATTTTCAATTTGATTAGTAATCTATATATCCTCTTTCTGAAAAAACTGATACGGTTGTCTAGAGATAGGGTGACTACCTGGAATTAACTCAATCACCAACCTAGAAGGTGGTATACCATGAGGTAATTCAACTGGAAAAACATCTTTAAATTCATCTATGATCTTATTCTTTTCTATTTGCTCCTGATCTAAGTCCACTGAGTTAAGAATTTTAGACAATTCACAACTACTTAGAAAAATCCAAAATGGGTTTGGCAAACAAAGAATAAGCTTCATACTGTGAATCAAAAATTTCCATTATATTAGCCATTGAAATCATCCCAGATGGATGTACATATCTGTCTCCAAACAGTGTAATTACTTTATTCCCCTCCTGAAATGAGAGCACATGCTTCTCAAAATCTACATCAGGAGACTTTATAAATAATCATTCCCTAGAATAATGTCCGTAAGTGCTAAATCCAAAATAATTAACTCTCTATAGTTTTGAATCCAAACTGGGAGCTTCGGAACTTTGACATCCCAAGTCTCCAACTCCGCACCTAAAGCTAAAGGCTTATATCTATGATCACCGGCTTCAATTCTCAGGTCGAGTTTCTACACGACAAGAATTAATGAAATTAACACTCACAATTGATTCTATCAATTTCCAATTTTACATTCTCTTTACTTGGCATCTCAATGACTTGAGTTGCAGGGTTTCTTTTGCTCCATAACATGTCCAGGCTTGTTGCAGATAAAACATACATTTGCCTTCGCAACCTTCTTCCGGGACATGTATTTCTTTTACCTATATTCTGATGCCATGTGATCAAGTTCATCAAAATATTTGACTTGTTTTTTGTCACGAACTCGTTTTTTCCCCTTCTTCGGGTTGGGTACCGATGGATTAGCCTGAAACAGCTTCCTGGATGCCACCATCGTAGAATCGTAAGCTTTCGCGAGACGTACGACGTCATCGAAAGTCTGAAGCATGTTTCGCTTACATTCATTCTGATAATCTGCTAGCAAACTCAGGATAAATTGCCAGAGGGTTAGTTTTGAATCAAATGATGGAACTTTGTTCCATAAATCCATGAATTCTTGGAGATTAAACTCCTGGCCCCGTTCTGCAGCTTACGAATCTTTCCTACAAGAGATATAGCCCCCAAAAGCTGATGAATATTCCCTCTAGGATCCCCTAGTCCAATCCCAAAAGCATTTGACCTCCGATTCTTGCACCAAAAGCTATCAATCACCATGCACTAGCTCCATAGGTCCAATTAGAGCATATGGGCCCTCACAAGGGGTATTAGTTACATTACTGGCCTAGTTTGGAATGACATGGCATAATTAATAAGCTCGTACATTGGAGTACCGGATATCCATGTCAAGGACTCTTTTGAATCCCTCATACAAGACATGGACGTAACAATAATGAAATAGTTTATAGTTCCAATTCATCTATATTGAACCCCACATACATGCTTATGCTATTAGTTTTTCCCGTGTTTTTTAGGGTTATTGGGAACTGACTTGTAGGCATGTGATTGAGTTGCAATCTGAAGCTGCACTGTGTTTCTTCATCCCCATAGAAAATGCCTAGGATGCTTGTTTTGATGAGTTCAAGGTCCAGGACAATATTTGCAGCTTGAACCTGTTGTCGATGCGAAACAAATGGCGGTTTTTTTTCGTTGTTGGGTCTATGGTTGCTATAAGTAATTGAACGTTGTGAATGCATATGTGGAATCCGGATGTTGCTACTGACATGGGGTTGTTTGGTTCCTCTTTTGTAGGTCTGATACATTGACAGTTTCACATGATGTCGGTCCTTGGCAAACGCATTTGGTCACAAAGGGGGATGTGGCTACGCACCAGGGATCAGGTGCCTACAGATGGAGATGCCTGCATTGTGGTGGGGTCTTTACTGGATCTCTTACCAGGATCAGGGCCCATTTACTACGGCTCACTAGGCCAGATGGGCGAGGGATGGGCATATCCATTTGCCATCGCATATCAAATGCAGAGGTGGAGAGATTGATGGACACAACAGGCCCGACAGTACGTCTCTTAAGCCATTGAGACCATCTCAGAGCTCTATTCACAGGCCAATGGCAGGGGTAGGGACTGGAGCAGGTCCAAGACCTAGTGCAGATGCAGGGCCTAGTTATGGGGGGGGGTGTTCCTAGAGCTACCAGCACACATGTAGCCTCTCATCCTATTGTTCCTTCAGCAGCAAGTCCCTCTCATCCATCATCCTCATCAACTGTCGATACACCAACTTACTAGATCTTACCACGGGGGGGGGGACAAAGATCCAGCATGTGATGCTCCACAGTCAGGCACACCCTCAGTGTGCTCATCTGTCACTTATGGCGGGCGTGCTAGACTAAGGGAGTCCTTTGTGCGGCAGGCACAGGAGCTGAGCTCCATTCGCACAACGAGTTAGTGACTTACTTGGTATTGCTTGATGTACTTGCATTTCAAGGATACTTATCTAACAAATGGACAAGTTTGTTAACCATGCTTGTTTGCTTTTGCAGGTGAACCCTGACTCCTGCATCGTATAGACAACAGCTACCGCTCCTCGGATACCACCTACAAAGGAGGAGCTTGAGGATGAGATCTATCGTGACCTACACAGGCAGGCAATGCAGAGGCACGATCTGTGTGACGCCACAAGGCAGAGGATGAGGGTGAGCATGAAGGGTGGGCGTAGACCCCGATGCTGAGACACATGAGGAGCAAGTCATTCCTGCATCTAGGCGTAGAGGGCAGACGTTCCAAGGGGGGGAGTGGGTTGGGGGCATTGTTTGTAGAGCGGACTGGAGTATCACGGACAGTTGAGGGCCAGGTCGACCTTGAGTTTATAGGGCCTTCCCAGGGTACGAGATCACAGTTGAGAGGGAGAGCAACAGAGGAGCAGTTGGAGCCAGCCAAGGGGGGGGCAGGAGGGAGAGGAAGAGGGAGAGGGAGAGGGAGAGGTAGGAGACAGGGTGTAGACAAAGGCAGAGGCTCACCACGACGCATGACACCCTCAGCGTCATCTGGAGACTCCCAAACTTAGGTTTCAACATACGACCAAGAACCTCGGAACACAAACAAGAACAAGAACATAAACCCTTTTTTAATGCACAAACCTTCAATGATCTAATCATTTTTCTGAACGGATTTACCCACACTAGAGATATTTTTCAAATAATAGTTTATTTTTTCAAGAACAGATCCATACAGTTCCTAGGAACTATGGCTGAGATATAGAATATCCTTTCTTGAAATGCTTTTATGAAGTGCTTTTGATCTGTGTAAGAGTTATAAAATATTTATGAAAGCTTCAGGAGCTAAAAATTGTTGTCCTGATCGCAACAATTCAACAGCATCTACTCTGAAGTTTTAACGACCCATGATACGATAGAAAAGTTTCCTTGTTAGAACTACACTTATATAGTAAACCTGCAACATTGGAAGTAATTAACTGCATGTGCAGGAAATGGCAGCATAACTCTGTCTACACGTCACAACCTGACTTGCTCCATTACAAATTACATCCAACTGACTTCACAAAATAAATCAGCATACATTTATGGATCTGAGTTTCTATGGGAGATGTCGCAAATATTCCAGAATTTACAAGGACCTTTTTCTCCATCTACAGCAAAACGGACAAGTTTATTTGAACTCGTGCAATCTGTATAATAGTATATGCACACTTCCCAGGTAGAGAAAACTGCTTTACAAACCATACAAATCCTACAACAGATGAAGGAAAGCTACAAGCTATTGAAAATTCTCGAAAAATTTGCTACATGTAAAAAAATTATAGATCAAGTGCCACCAATCCTTGCCAAAGCAAGAAGCAAAACATTACACTTACGTCATCATAGTTGTCATCAACGCCATCAAGCTGCGGAATGCCTCTATCTATGATACGAGTCAAGACACCAGATGTCATCGGTGGATCATTCATGGTTTGCAAGAAGTTGACCACCTTCAAATCCTTTCGTACTGAATCATCCTGATATCAGGAGAATATGTTAAGCTGCCCAAAATGACTCTCCTCATGCAAAAAATGCTGGTTCTGAGCACCAGCAAGAAGGTTTGAATCTATTAGCAAGCAAGGACAAAAAAAACTGACATTGTTTAGTTCAGCAAGGTGAGAAACTCATCATAATAGGCATCTTTTTTGTGAGTTACATGTATGAATTTTGTTAAAACAGCAAAGCTCCTCATCCAAATTCATTTCTTATGTTTCTCAAACAGCTCCATATTTTTAGAAACTTTTCTGCCAAAAATTTTTGGAATTGGTCATTCACAATTGAAACTTGCCTGATGAGGAGACCTGGAAGTAGAAAATGAACGGAGCATAGACCCAGAATCACTTGCTCCATCTTGCTGTGGTATATAGTTCCCAGGAAAATATGTTGATGCCAACTCTTCACGTTTTCTTTTACCAGTTGCAAGAGTGAAAAAGTCCTATAAAGAGCAAATCATTCAAGCATCTCAGCAGCGCAATAAGCCACGCTATCAAGAATCATAAAGAGACAGGCATTGCCTATCCATATTAAGCACTACAACACTAGTATTTACATTCTATAGATCGACAAAATCCTCATTTAGCCTTAATGAAAGAAATAGTGGCCACTTCCTCGGTTCAGCTCCTCAGTACAATTAGTGTCTCATAAGTTTGTTATCTATTCTAAGCTTCTACGTGTATTATCTATTTAATCATCACCCAACAAGGACAGACCAGCACCATCATCGTCAGAAATTGTTCCACTGTCAACAGATTTTGCAACTTTATCTGCTCGTTTTTTTAGTGATTTTCAGAAAGCATTTGCTACCAGTCTTGGAAATTATCAGGGAACTTAGAGTCTACTACTTCCAATTCCAGTTTAGTTGGATATCTTTTGCCTCTTTCGACAAGGTTTTCCCTTCTTCTCAAATAAAGCTTGAAATTTACATTGCTACTGTTTTGTTTCCAGCATAGCCTGTTGCACAATATTACATCTTTTAGATGTTGCTGATTTTAGTTCACCTTGACAAAACCTCCAGAGTTGCAAAAAACTAGTCCACTTTGTTGTCATTTTGCTATGATACTCTCAAAACGAGCAATTCAATTACAGACATCTGAACACAATATCATACATTGCAAGAAAGACAATCATAAAGATACTTCAAATAAAAATTATCCTTCTTATTTAGCAAGCTTACGCCTCAAAATCGTGTGGCTTGAGAATTACATCAAAATCAACTAGCTATGAGCTATTAAAGATGACTTTAATTTGAAGCAACATGAAGGAGCTTTTTTGTTTAATGAAAGCGCAAAGATGTACACAAACCAATTCCACAAGGTTACCACTTTAATTTAAAAGAAAAATAACATAACTTCGAAGCATGGCTCCCTTGGTGCTAAGAAACCTACTTGAACTATTAACGATCACTCTACTCAAATATGCAGCAACACAAGATCGCTTACACCCTTGTGCATGCAAATACCTAACGGTCAAAGTATTTGAATAGAAAACTGTAGATAGCCAATAGTTACAAATCTGAGGCAAATTTTTAGTTCAGTGTAGCTGATACTTTGATTTTGCAATCATGTGTTGTCCATACTAGACCTAAAACTTCCCTTTGTATCACATCCTACCTTTCATACTTCAAACTACAAAACATCATCGCCTTATTCATGATTTATCATATTTTGTGATGGACGTCATCAACAAATTTTAGCAGGCAAAACTACAGTAATGGCCCTGGCCCCTATTGTTGCCTATCCTCATTCTTACGTAAGCTCGTTGGAGCTAAAATGTTTAGCTTAACTGAGAGGAATCATCCTTCGTCTAAAAGGCTGGAGCAAAGGGTTCATGTCCTCACATATACTTGAAACATCATCATGTCCTCACATATATTCAAGGCCCATATTGTCCTTGCTTCTTGCAAATCCATAGTATAGACCAGTAAGTAGTCTATGGAGAAATAAAATTGCTTATATAAATCAATATTTCACTATGAGCCATTTCCCCTTATAGTTTTCGGTGGAAAGTCGTTGCATCAGCTGGTCAGGTCAAAGTTTGTGTTAAGCAGATGGCATTAGTTATAAGAGTAACTCTCAGGAATCCTTTTAACGTTTTCCATTATGTATATGCAAGACATTTTTCATCTTGCGGAATACCAAATCATCATAACCATAGTCCCATGGCCCCATTCCGAAAAGTGTTTGAAACTGCATTCCATTATGGGAGACTTGAAATATCCTAAACTTGTTTAGGTAGCTACAGATTAAATAACTATCTCTGTTCCTTGAATGGCTTTCACTCTCTCGGATATCTCTGATTCTATGGAATCAGATAGTTAAGACACAATGGAGTTCGCGCAGGAACTTTGATTCACTCTTCTCCACTTGCATGTTCGGGAATTCTTTGTAAAAAAATTTAGGTGTTAGAGAAAATAAAAAAGGCCATAAAAAAGAATCTAAAAACACAGTTAAATACCTTGTATCAGGTATTATATTTAAAGCATTTATCTTCTGAATGTTTAGAATATTCACTTATAGAAGGCATTTAAATTCCAAAAAAAATCCAGGTTTATCATATCATGGTTAGAACATTCTAGAAAATTTGAATTGAGACGGTTTAGAACATTTTAGAAATTTCCTAGGAACAGTTCTTTAGGAATCTGAACCATTCCTTAGCTGTTGCGAATGCCAGAACGATCTGCCAGAACTGGTTGCAAGAACAGGTTGCTAGAACTGATTTGCTAGAACAGGTTGCCAAAACGATTTCAAATGTCAGAATGGGTTGCATGCCAAACCGGATTGCCAAAACGATTTCATTCAGCAATCAACCCATTCTGACAGAGAAACGGATGCCAACCATTGCCAACGCATTGATTTTAGAACGTGATCGACAAATTTCAGATAAACTGTCAATAATCTTCACAGCAACAGATCCCCCATCAGAGAAATAAATTCAGGGACGGTTCCTAAAATCGTTCCTTAGGAATGGAACGGCTGTTTCCATTCCTAAGGAATGGTACTGCACCCGTTCCTAAGGAAAATCCTTAGGAACCAGTATCAATGATTCCAAGAGCTTTGAAATGCCATTCTTTGTGACTATGCTCGAGCATCCATCTCTTCTAGGATAAACTACTGAATGACGACGCTGCCAAAATATTTAGACATATTTAGAATCTATGGTCTAAATTTTAATGATTAATTTGATTCTGTTATGGACATAGTTCACAGCGCAGCACCATAGTTGTAAGAGGGAACCAAGCATAGTTCTTTTTTTTTTCTGGGTTCTGGAACGCTATGCCTCCAGAACACCGCAGCTTTACCAAGTATAGGCTTGATCAAAAATAGTTTCAGGGTATTATGCTATTTTTTGCCACCTTAGTCTTGTTACTTATAGTTTACAAAAAGAGAATTCAAACTCTGATACCAGCAACAAATCAAGTACAAAGTACGCCAAAAGGAGAAATTTAAAAAGTGTTGCACACACAACAACCCAACCCCTTTTTTTTTCCCATGCAGGGAAAACTGGAAAACAGTGTAATACATCAAAGTGCCAATAATACCACTCCCAAGTTCAAATGTGTTAGGGAATGACAATATGCCTACTTCAAGTTCTATGAAGTGAGTTAATTGTTCAACAATTTTGTTCTGATTCTCACCTTTGTGATAGGTGGTTGTCCAGTTCCAGCATCCTCATCCTCCTGGCCTTCCTGATAAGCTGCCCATGCAGACAATCTTGTAACAGCACATCAAAGTACTAAATACTGATCATAGAAGCTACAAGCACTCTGAGTGTTATCAACATTCAGCAATCAGGACCATACCTATAATCCACACAAACGCCATCTTTGGTGTTCTTTTCTTACATTGTAATGGATCGTCAACTGTCTTATTTATGACTCACTCAATCGAAACTTCAACCATCAAGAAACTTACAGAAACCATAGATCAGCATCGTATGCAGTTACGTACCAATATTCACATCCACACCTGGTAGCTTTTTAGTCATCCAAGGAGCAGGTTCTTGCTGAATAATGATGCACCCCAGAGACTAGCTATGTTAGAGGAAAAACACTGACCTGATTATTGATAAAAATAGACTTCTCTTTCCAGTTCAAATTTGAAATTGAAAAAACTAGCACGATAGCTCTAGCTTACGGATGTGCATCATGATACATCATATAATTCAGGCACAAACGTCTTTATTCATCCTCGTATTCCTTTTGACCAACATATCTTAAAAGTTGAGGATGTCTGCATCTGCTACAAATATATCAGTTCAATTCAAAAGCCATTTTGTTGCCTTGTTATGCTGTAAGATTCACAGAATTATTGATGAAAGTAGGCTTCCCTTTCCGGTTCAAACCAACCTAAATGAAGCTCCAGCCTGCATTGATTGAGGCTCGACTTTCTGTCTATATAAGCGTTGCAGAGCAAGGCAACAAAAAGAGCTTATTAACCAGATTTACATTCTTGAAACAGATGACTTGTAGCATATGCAGCACTCCTTGACAGCTTGAAAGATCATGATAGTGACTAAGAAGATACGGGTCTTAAAAACACCATTATGTGTTGTAGTTGGTCAGGACAAGTATAAGAAAAACATAGCTCTAGATGACACACGGCACAATAAATTTACCATGTATGGAGCAGGTTTTCCAGTTTTCACATCTGCGCCAACGTCTGATTCCAAATACACAGTCTGGTCAACAGGTCCTGGAGGCATATACTGGTACATGACAGCTTCGCCTGCACTTGTCAGTGAGGGCATCTACAAAAAACTGAAAACGTTCAGAAAGCAGCAATGCACACAAATGACTTTGGAAATACATTGCCGCAAAAACTCTTTGCAAAAGCATCTAACGTCAATGAACCTGTCTAAAGGGGTTAACAAGAGTACATGAGGAAAGAGTAGTTCAGTTGTTGGTGCCTCATATTCTTCAGTTGCCTCATACGGAATGTTTAAATCTTGCACGGGAGTTGCTGGGATTGTTCCACTTTTCACTGCAGCATTATAGGATGTGTCCAGAGTTGATGCACTGACTGCACCAACTTGCAACATTTTCAACTCCCAGAGCTGGCACAAAAAAAAACAGCCAAATCTCTTCATGAACTTAACATTTAACTTCCAATCAAAAAAACAAGCAGCAGTTTAACAAATCATTTTACAGCACTAATCATAGTTGCACTGCGTTTCTGGAAACACGTTCAGAAACGCATTGAGAAACGTGTTTCTGGATTCTGGAAGCGTTTCTCAGAAACGTGTTTTTTTTTTTTTTTTTTTGTGGTCAATATGGGTATCAGATGAAAGCTCTAATTAAGAGCATTACATCTGTATAGTTTGCCAAATGTTTTGGGTACAGGATGGTCCAGTTCAGGTGCATTGATCCATGTTGGGTTTTGTCAAGGATAAAAATTCAAAACTAAACTCTAGCCATGTTTGTTACGATCACAGCCTGTTCGTCACAACACAGATGGTTCCAGTGGGACAGAGACAGAGAACTGTAGAGCAATTGTACCTTGCTTTTTGCCAGGGGGGGCCTAGGTGGCAGTCGTCGGCCCCCCCGGACCCCCCCGGCAACAGTAGCAGCACCCCCCCTAAGACAAAAATGGGGGTCCAATGCGCGCCGATAAGGGCCCAATATTTATGCCCCCAACTGTATGCACATTGCACTCACAACTCCAATGAAATGATTGCAAAAGTGATCATCATCCATAGAGTTGATAGCCCAAACTGTAGCATTAACATTTACTGAGAACCAGAGCAAATAACAACCAAATAGCTACTGAAAATAAGATCTGTTTGTACCCTATCTACTGCACTTCTGAGAGGCAAAACACTGGTTTGACCATTGCTCCCCTAAAAAAATTTCAGCCATAAGCTATTTTTCCCAAAAAAAAAAAAATTTAACCACGTTTTTACATCAGAAACGTGTTTGCTCAAAAACGTGTTTCTGTGCAGTATGGCACTAATCATGAACCCAAAATCTTTGTGGATGGTGCAGGGTTTGAATACAGGTTATAGATAGAGCTTACAGAACAGCAATATGATTGTTTACAAAAAAGCTTAATCGACTGGTCCATCCCAAAAACATTACTAGCAACCACAAAATGAGCGAATTAAAGTCGGATGATATGAGCTATTAAATGCAGTTATGATGAATATTCACAAGAGACTAACAGTGGGTCCACCCAAGATATTAGTAGCCAAAACAAGGTGATTGATTAGCAAATAATCTACTCCTGATAAATAATGATTTTTATTTAAGGCCCTTTGATAAACAGAAAATGCAGCTATGTATAGCATCTTAGAAACCCGTTCGGACTATATGGTGTTATATGGATGAAGGCATAAGACTCAACTATAGCTTGAGAATCAGTGGTTCAGGCAGAGTTCAGAATCAGGTTCCCAAAAAAGAATAAGCCTAATTTTCAAATGCCCATTGTTTCACAAAAAATGTTAAATGTAACTAGAAAATAGTGATTTATCTTGTAATTAACAAGATTTACTTCTTAGTATAGTGTAGCACTTAGATAATATAGAACATTCACTTGCAAGTGATAGCTTCCAAGTGCACACTATTATTGACTACAATTGACAAATTCAAACTGAGATATAACTATCATCCAAAGTTAAATATAGGCATGATTTGAACTCCATATAACCATGGTCCCATTAACATTATAACCGAGATTCAAACTTAAATATGATCGACAACATGGTAGGGTGGAAATACCCCACTTGTGACTAACCGGGTCCATAAGCAAATGGTTTTGATTCTTTAATGTTTGAGATAGATCAAAACTTTTCAAAAGGGAATTGCTATTCTTTTAGGAAAGAATCTTGATTTAGTGAAACCTTGTTCACAAGTAAATGTTGTGGCTGATAGGGTATTTAACAATATCAAAGTTCTATTAGTGTCTCTACGTTTGAGGCTTAAAATGTGTCTTGAAGAACACCCAAGGCCACATTTCAAAAAGGCTATGTATTAAACCTAAAAAAGGGAGTTTCCTACTGCTCTCAGACTTAGAGACTTAGATAAGGGTAAGAAAGTGGACCAACAACTGAAATACATGTGCATCAAAAGCCCACACACAAAGTTAAGCCCATCAACTTTGTCATGCCAAGGATGGGACTTTATACTCCTACCCATGTATTAACTCCAAAGGGTCAATGCCAGTTGCTGCATAAACATACGTCAACTTAACCATTGTACACTATATGAAGACCAACATGTTGGATTTCTATCACTTCTCCATAGGTGAAGGGAGATTCATCTACAATGAAGGCTAGAACTAGAGAGCAAAACTTCACAAAGCTTATGAAGTTTAAGATGTTTCGGTCGAACTACCCTCTAAATCAAGCACGCTATAGTATTAAGATACATTCAAAACCACAACCAAATAGCACAATGCACATGAATAAAATTTTGATCGTATGTCTTTACAAGTGTTGGCTTATCCAAAAACTACCTCATCCCCAAACATTCTCATGGGATTCCAATTCTTGATTGTCACGTTTTCTATCAAGAGCATTGCTAGTACTAATATATTCTACTGGCATGTTTCAATAATATATGATAGTAAAATGCACTTGTGTTCATACTTGAATCAAGTTCTACATTCCTCAATGTATTATTAATGAGCACGTTCGAAGAAAGATGCCATAAAAATTGCACAATGACTTTATTGGAAAGCGTTCTTTGTCCCCATTAAAATATTATGTTTTATAACAAAGTTTGAAGTTCCTAACACTAACCACTCATGAATAATCGGAAGCAATGGGTACCCAAAGCTAAGATGATGCATACAGACATTGTTTGCATTGAATACCAAACCTGAACTAGGTGCCATGCCTTCACTAATGTTCTTAAAAAATTTAATTAGACATGATGCAATCCCTTACCAATTATCACACTTTGTGGCACTGTGACTGGTATAAGGTGATACTTACATGGTCTTTAAGCTTCGAGAATGTCTCCTACAGTATGGGTTTTTTTTAATATCCTGCACTCTACTTTGATCTGCCACATTCATATATTTAGTGCTTTCCTCTAACAAAGTATCTTTGTCTCAATAATTTCAAAGATCACAAGCATCATCTAATCATGTTGATAAACCAAAAGAAAGTTAAGTGAAATTTAAAGTCTCATGCATATGCAAGACTGAGCACAAAAATAAGTTGCTCCCAAGCCCTGAAACTTCTACCATCATATATCAAGGAGAACAAATTACCGATTCCAGCTCATTCAACACACTCTCGTCAACATTTTCACTCAAAAAATCAGCGCGGACATTGTTGATGACATCCTCCACAACGGACATGTACACACTGGTTGGGGTTGTCGCCATTTCCTTATCTTTGCCCTGCACTTTTACAGACGCCAGCGTATCTGCTAGCAGCGGTCAAAAGAAACTTGTCATTAACTACGGTGTTCTCTCTCTCTCTCTCTCTCTCTCTCTCTCTCTCTCTCTCTCTCTCTCTCTCTCTCTCTCTCTCTCTCTCTCTCTCTCTCTTCCTTCCCAGAAGGAAAAACCCTAAAGGAAAAGCTGTAAGGTTCTAATGACCATGGATCTACTCAGATGACAAATGCTGTGGATATATGCCCTGGTGTCGACAGACGCAGCCATCCATAACATCTCTAAAGTAATCTAAGCACTTCACTTAATGGCTCTCCTATACGCGGCTTTACAAGCAGACATCTGAAGATAGAAGCGTTTCTTCTGCAAGCGCTAAAGTAGAGAGACACGCCTTAACAAGACAGCCCCCCACAAGGGCTTCTAAACATCTAACTCCAAAGAAATTTGCACGCAGTTTCTACAGCGTTGAATCACAAAAATAGCCTATTTTACTTTGAGATGGCAGGATCAAGCGTTTGACCTGCGTTGAGGCATGAACAAGGAAGAGCAGCGGATCTTCTGAGGCCTGACTGCACTGGCTAGCCACACGATCTGCAGCAAATATGCAAAAGAGATCAAACAAGCAAGCGCTAGGCATCAAAACTCAAAACGCTGATAAAGGTGATTACTCTGGATTGAATTAAAATGCTGAATCGCTTGCCTTAAGAATGCTTGAATCCCAAAATGATGTGAAGAAGAGGCATAGTAGCAGAGACGTTTGCCGCTGCTAAGCCAACAGGAGGAGGAGGAGGAGGAGGAGGATCGAGCGATGGATCGACGCTAAAGCATGAGAGAGAGCAATATTGAAAGCCTCTTTTTCTTTCGCTCTCTGTCTCTCTCTTTATCTCTTCGTGTCTGCGTATGCCGCAGGCAATGGAAATTATAAATACGTTTGCCCTCTTTTTCCCGGATCCATTAAAACCCCAGATGCCTAACCGGCTCTGAACCTCAGGTTAAACCCCAGGTTAGTAAGTGACCCGTTAGGGCGCCGGTGGTCGGCATTGTGGGCGCCGGCTAGATTCCTTCGCATTTCTACGCCGCGGAAACGACACGGCCCTGCCACCATGGACCCATGCCAGCGCTCACTTTCACTTGGTGGCCCATTCCACCAATCCCGTGAAGCACATTTAAGGCTTTTTCACATGGACAGCCCCCCATTCTTGACGTAGGTGCTCTCTCTCTCTTCCAGTTGGAACCCGAGATCACCTAATGCAAGTAAGCTTCATCTTCACATGGACAGTCCCCCATTCTTGATGTAGGTGCTCTCTCTCTCTCCCTTCGAGCTCCGATCCGAGATCACCTATGCATGTAAGCTTCATTTTGCTTGTCCCATTCTTGCAATATCCTCTTGCCTTTTGAGATTCTGTTGCACCCAGGTGATATTATATTGCACCCAAGTGATGGAAAGATGCTAGAGGCATTGAATGCAGGCAGACCCAGGAAGCTCAACAATTTTTGTAGAGCAAGTTGTTGGGAAGGCCGATCCGGCGGCTGACATGAGGATAGTAGGATGGGTGGAGCAAAAGCACAGCAAAAGGTGGGAAGAGAGCCGAGAACCCGTTTTTGACGTCAAAAATGAGCTGGGCTCTCTCTCACGTGAAGACACCCTTAAGGGCCTTTGCAAACTTTTAAGCTTAGTGTGATTCACTAACTTGGTCCTTGGTCATACTGAACTTGAAAAGGGATTTTCCCTCTAGCAAATAACACGCAGTCCAAATCATCCAATGCTAACAAGTGTATAAATGTTATGCATGATGATGTGAGTGAGAAGCAATATTATTCACATCAAGACAAACTTGTAAATAGGAATGTCATGGAAATTTATAGTCTTTACCTCAAAAGTCAACTTTTAAAATTTGTCCCTCACACGACACCACACGAGTTATGGTGAGGTAGAAAGCCCAACCTGTCTCACGTCAGAATCTTTGGCTATGCAGCTTATGCACATATTCCTAATAAGCTTCGAAAGAAGCTTGATAGTGACGAATCTGAAGACGAAAGATTCGAGAGGCAGCCTACTGCTACAGTTCCTGTAAACCAAGATAGTTCCGGACCTAGTAGAGAAGACAAAGGCAAAGGCATTGTTGTCCAAGGAGGATCTCCTAGAAGGTCGACAAGACCATGAAGAGCGTCAGCAATATACGTGCCAGGCAGTTCAGCTTCTACATCAGAAGAGTTTTGCGGATTCAGTGGCGAACCACAGACTTTTGAGGAAGCGATTGAATGTCCAAACAAGGACAGATGGATCCAAGCCATGAACAAAGAGATGGAGTCCATGAGGAAGAACCAAGTATGGACGTTGCAACATTACCACATAAGCGCAAGACTGTCAAATGCAAATGGGTTTTCAAACTCAAATACGGACCAGATGGGAATGTCACGAAATACAAGGCAAGACTGATAGCGAAGGGATTTTCTCAGAGATACAGTATTGACTACTCTGAGACCTTCTCCTGTCGTCAAACATTCGTCCCTACGACTATTATTTGCATATGCAGCAGCTTATGACCTCAGGATCCACATTGTGGACGAGAAGACAGCCTTCTTGCATGGCGAATTAGACGAAAAAGTCCATATGGATCAACCCCCAGGGTATGTCTCGAATTCACTTCCTGACTATGCATGCAAAATGCATAGAAGTATCTACGGTCTGAAATAATCAGCTCGACAATGATACAAGAAAAAGGATCAAGCCCTAAAATCTTTAGGATTCAAGCCCCTGTTGGTTGATTTCAATGTGTATGTCAGAGTTACAGATGGGCAGATCATCATTGTGGTTGTGTACGTGGACGACACTCTGATACTTTGCAAGAGTGAGCAGCTGATTGCTGAAGTGAAGACATACATCTTGAAACATTTCGAGATCGTGGATCTGGGAAAAGCCAGGTGTTACCTGGGCTTACAAATTGAAAGGGACTATGAGGGAGGTAATATACCTTCACCAGTCCAGATACACCCAGAAGTTCCTAGAGGACTTTGGGATGCTGAACTGCAAATGAGCGAATACTCCAATGCTCGCAGGGACGGTGCTGACAAATGATGAATGTCCGAAGATTGAGGAAGAGAGAGAACAAATGCAGCTCACACCTTACAGGAAGCTGATAGGTTCGCTGATGTACCTTGCAGACAACACACGCCCTGACATTGCTTATGCAGTGTTCAAGATGAGCCAATTCTGTACAAATCCAGGCTCGATACATTGGAAGATTGCAAAACAAATTTTGCAATATCTTCAATTAACGAGAGATTATGTCTTGTGTTATTGTCGTGATGCAAGTTTCAGAATGCTTTCCTACAGTGATGCTAGCTGGGCTTCCCTTAAGGATGACTGTAAAAGCGTCTCATGAGGATGCACCATCGCATCAGGAGCAACAGTTCTCTGGGTCAGCAAGAAGCAGACCATTGTGGCCCAGCCATCTTGTGAAGCAGAGTATGTTGCGGCAGCAATTTGCATGCTGTGCTTGAAGAATCAGAGAAAATCAATAGATGATCGTGTAGCCATTGTGCACATGTCACTTTTATGATGTATGATTTTGAATGCAAATGTGTCTACTATTATTCGCGTGTCCGATTCTCTCATTCATTCAATTCCGCACATTGGTTGAAATTTCGTTGAATGCTACATTAATTTATAAACATAGATCATCAGTGCCTGACTACATTTTGGAGGACTGTAAGAGTGATTCAGCTGGCAGTGTCCAGCGATCGCATCTGAACTCCATCCGAATTGTTCTGCATCGTTTGTTTCGCAGTCATGACCATTTTGTGACCGTGACTCTGATTGCATCAGTGGTATCAGAACATATCACCTACGACTTTTTATCAACATCCAACGACATTTCTTGGTTTCTGGATTCTGGTGCCACTCAGCATATGACCAACCTCATTGGTTGTTTCGAGTCCTATACACCCTATAGTATCAACAAATATGTTCACTTTGGTGATAATAGCACACAAGCTATTAAAGGTGAAGGTACTGTGAGATTAAGCTTTGCAAATAATCTATCTAAGCTACTTTCTAAAGTCCTATATGTACCCAATCTATCTACAAATCTACTATCTGTAAGCAAAATCACAGATCTAAGACATAAAGTAGAATTCGAATGTGATCAGTGCAAAGTAGTTGATAGGATAGGCAAGATCCTAGCACTCGCAAAAAGGCATGGATACTTGTATAGATTAAGTCATTGTTTTTCTGCCTCTAGTCAGGCGCTTAGTACTTCTATTCAAGCAAATAAAAGTTTACTTTGGCATTATAGACTTAGTCACTTGAATCATGCTGCTGTACAACAAATGTCTAAACATTCTATTATTCTTGATCTAGACTATCTTAGTAATAAAGTCGAGTTACATGTCTGTCAAGACTATTTAGTTGGTAAATAGACTAGGAAACCATTTAGATTAAGCCATCAACATACTGCTAGAGGATTGTTAGATGTTGTGCATTCAGGCATTTGTGGCCCGATGAGGAATCCCTCTCTGAAGGATGCAAAGTATTTTATTACTTTTATTGATGAATTTTTCAGAAGGACTATGGTATATTTTATTTAGAAGAAATCAAAAGCTTTCAGTTGCTTTTTTACTTGTGGAAATCCCCGAGTAATGCAGACTGTCACGTTTTTTGCCTGTCTTATTTTACATGTAAATATGCAGACTGTGTGACAACACAAGCAAAATACAACAGCATGAATGGAGGCAGATTAACATAGGATTTAGGAGAGTAAAGGAGGTAAATCCAACAGCCCTCCTTAATCTAGATCCGTGAATGCCTTGATCTTCAGACTAAGTAATGCACAAAACTTGTTGTGTGCATTAACACTTAATGTCTTTGTAAATATATCTGCAACCATGTCCTGCATTCTACAGTATGTTAAGTTTACCTCCTTGTTGAGAACCTTGTCCCTAATATAGTGATATCAAATTTCAATGTGCTTACTCCTAGAATGAAATCTAGGGTTGGCCGATAAGGAAACAGCACTCTGATTATCACATAATATGATTGTAGGATTGTACTGATACAAACTAATATCTGACAGTAAATTTCACAACCAAAATGCTTCTTTAATAGATTGAGAAGCAACTACGTATTCTGCTTCTGTAGATGAAAGAGCGATAGAGATTTGCTTACGACTGTTCCATGAGATAGGACCGTCGTTGAGGAAGAATGTAAATCCAGATGTGGACTTACAATTGTCTACATCTCCTCCCCAGCTTGCATCAGTATATTCACTGAGCTGATGATGATTGTCATTGCTGACTTCATAGCAGATGCACTGGTCCATGGTAGCTCAAATATACCTCATGACTCTTATGAGAGCCTTCCAATGGGTAATGCCAAGATTAGCCATATATTGGCTAAGTGAGCTTACTGCAAAAGAGATGTTAGGTCTTGTACAGACCATTTCTTACATAACAGATCCAAGTATCGATCGATAAGGATACTCTCTTATCTACTCCTCTTTCTGCAATGTCTGGAGACATTGGTCATTTGGCAAATGCAGGCCTAGATCCATCGGTGAGTGGGCTAACTTACAGTTCATCAGATTGTATTTGTCAAGAACATTATGAAGATACCTTTGTTGAGTGATATAGATCAGTCGTCTCGCTCTGTCTCTGTGGATTTGAATGCCTGAACAGAAGTGAGCTTCACCCAAATCAGTCATGTCGAACTCAGAAAACAACATCTATTTAGAATCCTTGACCAAATTGGTATTGTTGCTGAAAAGCAACGTATCATCCACGTATAAGGTCATCATAATAAAGGATTGATTCACCGACTTGGAATAGATATTGCAATCAACAATGCTTGGTTGGAAATCTTGTCTAATGAGAAATGTGTTGATCCTCTGAAACCAAGCTCTAGCAGACTGTTTCAAGCCGTAAAGTGCCTTATGGAGTTTACAGACATGATTTTTCATACCTTCCAGAACATATCCTTTGGGCTGGATCATATAACTGTCTTCTTGTATAACTCCATTCAAATAAGTTGTTTGCACATCAAGTTGATGCACTTCAAGGTCGGTAGCTACAGCATATGATAGGAGGGTTCGGATCGATGAATGCTTGACTATTAGACTGAGATCAGAGTCTGGTTGGCTAAGTGCCTCTTCGACTGTTGTCAGCTCCTATATCAAGAGACATGCAGACTCAAGAGTATACCTTGTGGGCTTTGTGCGCACTCGGCTTGATATTCTGGAAGGAATCGACTGATGAACCACTCCTAAGACTTGTTGCTGGGTAGCAGCAACGTCTTCGTCTAATTCGCTGTCGAATAGTGGATCGACAATGGACACGCTTGAGCTTGAAGCTCGGATAGTCGTGTCAATGGCAAGTGATAAAAATTCTCTTGGGACAATATCTTTGCCTTTGATGTCGACGAATTGATCCTCGGTAAATATTGTATCTCGGCTGTACAAGATTTGCTGGGTATCAGGATCATACAGCTTGTATGTGTTATCAGATGAAATATACCCAATCAGGATGGTCTTGAGACCCTAGAAGTCGTATTTCTTCCTTGTGTCTTTCAGGATCTGCGCGTAGGCGACGCATCCGAATACTCTTAGGTTCTTCATAGAAGGCTTAGAGCCTGTCCACACCTGCCTGAGAGGGCCTTGGTAACATATGTTCTGGACGTAAGCTGCAGTGGAGACAGCTTTAGCCCTGAAGCTCTTGGGTAGCGATGCATGTGCCAGCATACATTTAGCTAATTCAAACAGAGTACGGTTCTTCCTCTCGGCTAAGCCATTAGACTGAGGACTATAAGGAGTAATGAATTGATGCTCAATGTCTTGGCTCTGGCAGTACTCCTTAAATTTAGTAGAGATGTACTCTCCACCATTGTCAGACCTCAGAGGCTTGATCGTCCTTCCAGCCGCGACACTGTATTTTTACACGCGTTTCATGACAGGCAAAAAATGCGACACTGCCCTACAAATGCCAAAGGTGCCCTTATAGAAAGGCAAAGGTACCCTGTAAATCAATTTTTAAGGCATTTGTCAGAGTGTCGCATTTTTCGCATTTTCATCAATGTTAATTTTAGCGAAGGCCAACATCGCGGCCTCCTCACGCTCATCCCATGCACTATGCAATCAGATTTGACAATGACAGCAACCACCCACGATCTCCCATAGACAGCACAACCACTTTTGTACCTTCTTCATCTGTACACCTGTAAAAATTATGTATATATTAAATACCATCTACGTATTTAGAGAACGGCATCAGAATAGAACAGAAGAGAGAATGAAACATCACTGATAATCAGAGATAGACATCGTAGATGCTTTCGCGCATTGATTCTTTTCTTCCAGATGTGTAATCAGTAATAGGTTCATCATCTTTATAGATTGTGTGATTAGCTTTGTGAAGCACGCGGTTATGTCCGCTATTGTTTTGTGCTCACCTGCATTATTGACCTGTATATTTTGTTATGCTTAATCTGATTATGGCTCTGTTTGTTCTGCGTTCAGATTTGTGTCAATATTGCAATGCTTTTCTACGTGTTGTCTGGCTTTCTAATTACTTAATCTGGCTGTCTACTCTTCGCGAATGATTATTAGTCTAGCTGTTCGCGACTAATATTTAGTCTTGCTTTTCGCGACTAATTCACGACTGATTATTAGTCTAGCTCTTCGCGAGTAATTCGCGACTAATAATTTGTCTAGCTGTTCGCAACAGATTATTTGTCTGATGTTTTGATGCTTGATGTTTGGCTACGTAATCATATCGAACGTGATTTCTATACCCTATCACAGTCTAGCAGGAAAGGAGAGGTCACAAGAATCTCATAGCAGAATTTTGGATATGATTCTCTCAATAATCTAGTTAAAACAATCTCTATTAGAAAGAGAACCTCCAAGTGAGAAACCCAGATATTTGAAAATGGTGCCATGATGAAAGATGTTGAGGCCTAGATGTTGACGCCAATTAGATGAAACATCATGAGAGAGAACAATAATATTGGATTTCTAATAATTGATCTGAGAGTTAGAAATGTAACAAACGTGAGCTAATTCAAGAAGAAGAAGGGAGAAAGTTGGTGGTGAAATTCAGTAGTGCAAGCCAAGTTATTTGCAAAAAGTTGTCTGATACCACAAGAAGCATGGAAGGAGGGAGATAGGACACCCTGAAAAAGAATGGAAGACGAGGTAGGTACGAAGAGGGCATGGATAATTTTAGTGATACACTCTAGGAGATCAAAATAGGAACAACAAGCAAGAAGGTAGTTTCAACTGATGCGGTCAAAAGCTTTATCAAAATCAAACTTGAGCATGAGAGTTGGGTAGTTGTACTAGAGAGAGGAATACATAGCTGACCATACGTTCAGGATGTTATCAAAAAGAGATTTGCCTAAAATATAGCTAGACTAACTTTTGGAAAAGTGGGAGGGGAGGAGAGGGGCAATCATTCTAGCAATAGTTTTCGCTACGATCTTGTAAGATGTGAGGGAAACAAACCCGTAGAAATTGCAGTGTTAGAGAAGGAGGTGAGAGGGGCACTTCTAGAGGTGTAGAAGCTCAAAAAGGTAAAATGCTTATTGGTTGTGGGGCTTTACCCAATGTAAAATAATGATTAATATCATTTTTCAATGACAAATCTCATTGTCCTTGGATTTGTTTTCTTTTACCTTTAAGTTTGCTTTTGTTGGGCTTGAGAAATTTGCCCTACATAGAAATAAAAGAAAATTCGATGGGCATTATCTTCATAAAAGACATTGTTCTCATAATGTCTTGCCTATGCCAACATCCAAAGCAATTCTAGAAAAGTCTTGTTTGGATTTCTTGCCCTACAAGAAATCCAAACAAGACTTTTGGCCCTTTGGGAGAGTAGTTAAAACGTCTATCAAAAGTTATCAAAACTTATGCGCATAGGAATGGTCAACTTTCATGTAGGGAAATAAACTCACCTCACTATATAAACCTATCAAATATTGAATGTTAAGGTTTTATTTATGTATATTAGTCACTAGTTGTTTTTAGCTTAATGCTTTCATTAATAGCTCAAAGAAATAAGTAGATCTTGACTTTAGTAGTGTCTAAGCTTGGCTTAAATTGAATTTGTAACAAGGTGCATGTACTCATTATAGCCTCATGTAAGGTCATGGGTTCAATATCCCATCTCCTATCTTGGAGACTTGGCATTAACCAAAAGGTATTTTATTCTCATGTAAAACCATTCCCATAACACTATTTTTTCATTACCATTAATCTTCAACATAATTATGGGATAGCCTTCATTGGCATAAATCCAAAGGGCTTAAAATCTCATTTAAATCCATTTTTTCATTATAAAAAATCCTTAACATAAATCAAAACTCCATAGTTAAAAAATTATACCTTGGTCCTTGCATCAATTAAAGTGAGAATGTGAATGTAGATGACAAATGATAATAAAGCAAGTAGGTGATTAAATTTTTAGTGGTATTATAATTTGAGCTTCCCAAACAAACATAATATAATTTTGGATGAGGGCTGATTAAACTAAAAAGGTTTCTTTGTCATGCTGTAAAAGAAATTTCACCCAAGCTTGGGTTGGTACCTCACTTGAAGCTCACTACCCCCAACACACTCATCTAAGGTCATTCTTATCATAATACTTTATAAGGTCACTATAAGGACCTGGGTCCTGCACCCCATACACAATTATCTCTCACCATAATCTAGGGAGAAATACATGAACCTTAAAAAGAATTAGAATACAGTCAGTTATACAAATTCTTACATAATTGCCCAAAGTACATTATTCAATCCTCTTGGACTCTTGACTCTTGACTCTTCAGTCTCCAGGAATATCACGGACTCTTGGGTTTGTACCCTGGGTTCCAAACTTCCATGTCCTCTGCCAGCATGTGGCAATTTCGAGAATTAAATCTCCGTATTATTATAATTGATATGGCCTTTTCATACCCATCCCCCCTTTTTCCCCTTTTAATGAGCAACTACAACCAGGGAGGGGATCTGGCCTGACTGCACATACAGCCTTTTTCTTTGTGAGTTTTGAAGAATGGGCAGCTGGAAAATTGAAATGAAAGAAAATTTGGTCGGTGGTGATGCTCCCACTCGCCAGATCTACCAACTCACTCCATTAAATAGGGAAGTTTTCCGTTCTTTTTCTTTGTTCTGTTTATTAAATGGATGTGAAAAGTGGTGAATATAACGTGCAGGTGTTAAAGAATCTCAGGAACATGGGATGGGCATGGATGGCAGTGTTTGTTTGAATTGAAAGCTGGGTCAGGAGTGCCCACCGTCCCAAAGCGCGCCATCAATAGTTACACGAGCTCTTTCCCTAAGGAGTAAAGCGTTTTTGATAGATAGAAACTAAGTTTTAATCTTACAAAAGTTCCTTTTTTGCAAAAATTAGGCGAGGGTTTTCTAGGGGGAAGGCCTTTGCTCTCCCTTCCTAAAGCATTGTTGGCTCTAACGCTTTAGCTGAAATTAAGATTGAAGCGCGAGGAAAAGAATAAAATAGGAAACCTTTCTCGATAGAAAACCAAGATAGAGTAAATAATATTAGTTGACACTAGGAATCTTCAAAATATTCGAATTTTCTTTATGAATGAGAGCATCAACGCAGTTACATTGTACTAGCATTTTCATGCTCAAAAATAGAAGATAGCCGTAATTTTCGCTTAATCTAAGATGTCCTTTGGAGCATTTTAACATTAGGTTTAAGTGGATTTAGAAGGCAACAATTTTCCAATTATGAGAAGACCCCTAAAATGAGGAAAACTCAGATTAAACCCAACGACAAAAGTACAAAATTAAAGTGTATTGGCACTCTCACATCAAGTACACTCTTGGATGGGAACCTTTTGAGATTTGGCATTAAATGACTGCGAGATTCAACCTGAGCCATCTGGTTACATAAGTACAGTGTTTAATACAATTACGGTATTACCCACTGCACTATAAGATCTGACAAAATAGCATGTGGCAAAAGGAGAATGCAGACTCAGAGAAAGACGTTCAGGGACAATTGCCTACAACGTCCATAAGATAACGACACGCACGTTCATTGTGAGAACACAATAAATGTCAAAGAAAACAAGCTGCGTGGGTGCAGCGTTACTCATTCAATTCATTGACAACATACAAACTCAAAAACAAGTTCCAGTGGAGCGGGTGGCAATAACATTAACCACCACTGCATCCCAAATCGCCAGAATCATCAATGACAGCTCAATAGTGTTGCAGAGCTAAAGGTAATTACTTAAATCATTAGTCCAATATTTCTGTCTAACAATTGCGGGTGGCTGAAAACCCTCCACCACAGCATACAAAGGTCATGCAAATGGAAACACTAGATCATACGTCCAGGATGGGGATTAAGCAGCGGGCTGCTTACTAACACGCCTCTGCTGCCAATGACACTAATTTTTAAGCTCCACAGTCATCCATCATGACAATAATTTTTAAGCTCCAAAGCCATCCATCCACTAAATTTGGCTGAGATACTCTTTGTCTTCATTCAATTCACTGACCAATTAGCTGCTCATACCCAGTTTTTACAGCATACGTAGACTTTGAAAATCAGAATTGTTCTCCGCTATAGGTTTGGCCAAACTGCCAGTTTGGTGGGGCTGCGTCGTAGGAAGTCACAGTGTTTCCATCGCTGGTGGTGATCATGAAGGAGAGGGATTGGCCGTCCAAAAGATCATTGCTTTGCCAGTTTTGACCCCAGTTCCTAGACATGGGCTGCCAGCCAGTGTTGGAGCCCTTGATCGACACCGCATGTACATCTCCAGCTCCTCCAACGTTTGTGATGAGGACGAGGTTGAAGTAAGAATGGCCATCGATCGTGAATCGGATTCCTCCTTGCCTTACGCAAGGCACCCTGTTCCAAAAGACACATCAACTACGCTTCAGATTATAAAGATAACAGGCTTCAAAAGATCAGAACACTGAAGCTAGTGAACGGTGCCCCTCCCAATCATCAAGGTCAAGGTCTGCAAAAGCTATGCTGATGCTTGCACAGGATGGGCATTCATTTTGTACCCGACTAGATCAGAAAACTAACCTCCTAAACAGAACCGGAACAATGCCACCACTGTATGTTGCTATTTGCTGAAATGCAGGCTGGGCCATGTCGAAGTGCTGAAGAGGAGGATTGCACCAGCCACCATTGTTGTCAGAGAGCGCATTGTTTGGAGGGCAGAAATTGGTTGCTGTTAGAACGACGGATGGTGTTCCTGGAAGGCACCATTGAGGATCTGCGTTGCATTTGACCTCGAAGCAAGCTCCACAAGAGAGACCGCCGTTAAAGAGTGCGGTGCTAAGAGCTGCCGTGCTAGTCCCGTATCCTGTGCTGTAAAGATCTCCATATCCGCAAGCGCCACCTACAGAATCACGTCTTTCTAATTGAGGCGAAGGACTCAGCCTGCAAGGCCTAGAGTATTTATACAGAACAAAATGAGCTGAATAAGAGGACCCTCATGGTGAACTCAGGACAAAACGTACCCATTGTTCCAGATGCGTCTCCTCCACCATAGAAAGTGGCATGTGCATCAGTCCAGCCTGGTGATCCTCCCCCCGATCCATATCCTTGAGCTTCGACTTGCAAAATCAAGACAAGAAGCACCAATGCAGCTGGCCCAGCTACTAGGTTTGCCATGTCCCTGCAAAAAACAGTCAACGATCACATAACAAACTCAAAATTCTAAACTATTAGGCCGAAAACATTTGATCCCAGACTCCTGCTGGCTCAAGTTCACATTCTGATCAGTTTTGAGCATCAGGGTAGGAGTATAAGCTCCACACCTCAAAGCAAAATCACTGCCCAATTAACCGACCTCAAGATCTTTACTTCCAAAACTAGCAAGCTTTCAAACCGCATTGCACAATATTATAACCAAAGCTGCGATCATTCAAAGACTACACTTACAAAAGAGTACAGATTTCCATTTCTGAAGAATTGTAGCTTATGATCTAGACGAAACATAAAGCAGATTCTGAGCAAGAATAAAGAATTAAGCTCAAAGAGCACTTACATGCGAAAACAAGGGAGCTGGGTAGCTGCTGCACTCAGCGCCAAACAGGTCTAAGACTGGCCCGTGATGGCGTGAAGAGGAGAAAGAAATTGGAAGTTATAGAGTGGACAAGCGGATGCAACACAAGATGCGAGGAGGCTACTCGGAGAAAGAGATATATAGCAGCTCCTTCGCCAACCTCCGGAGCTCTCTTCTCTCTCTCCACTCTCTTCTGCCCCTCTCCCTCTCCCTCCTCTCTGGCACCGAAAATTAAATTATTTTATTATTCTTTTTCTTAATTTTTAATTTTATTACTTTTAACAAGTTGCAACCGCTGCGATCGTGGAGAGTCGAGACGTCGTGACCTTTCAGTCCGTTAATCGTTAGTTGACGGCGTTCCGAGTTCGGACCAACCGCACTGGAAGGCGTCAGTCACGGCAGACCGCCTGACCGGCGGGCCAATGCCGGCCAGCGCCGTTTCCGCCGACGCCGTCGATTTAATAATACACCTAACTGCCACCGGAAGCTGGCTCTCCCGGTGGGCCGCCTGCCTGGACCAGCCGCTCACACATGCATCTCGGGAACCCCGATATGCTTAATGGCACGTTATATTTGAAGGCATCCCACTTGGATCCTTGCCACATGGCCCCATCCAACGTAACGTGGCAAGATCGGAATGGTCCTGATGAATTCCAAGGGTGGGAGCCATGGCGGAGAGACAGCATTAATTCGTCTTTTAAACAGTCCTCAAAAATCCCCATTTTTGCTCTGTGAAAGCTTGACGGCTGCTCCTCGGCAAATCTGAAGCGTAAATGGCACAGAAAATGATGGGCGC
Organism: Diphasiastrum complanatum; assembly: GCA_029204225.1. Classification (NCBI taxonomy): domain Eukaryota; kingdom Viridiplantae; phylum Streptophyta; class Lycopodiopsida; order Lycopodiales; family Lycopodiaceae; genus Diphasiastrum; species Diphasiastrum complanatum. Next base: position 64,635,239 of record CM055095.1, on the reverse strand, counting down.
AGTCTGGAACGTCAAACAACTGGAACTGGGCCATGGCCGTTAGTTATAGTTTTGGAGGGAAAGTCAGTTCAAGTTATCACTTCGTTACGATAATCTACAAACTCAAATTAACATGCTAATCCAATATTAATTAATCGAATTATTATTAAGCTAAGTCACTTATTACATTCTTGTCAAGGGCCACTTAATGTTTTGTAAGCCAAGCTATAGATAATAGGTGAGTGAATATTCCTGCCCCACCCACCCTTGCTCTCAATGCTCAAGCCCAAAGTTGACATCTGCTGGGAGCCATGTGCTATTGTTGAGGACAAAATAGTTGATGCTCCTTGTTCCTCCATGTGAATTGTACAAATTGTATAATGATGTTCACAAAAAACAAACATTATTGCTTGGTGAAGTAAAAGCTCTTATACTCAGTTGGTGGTTTAACATCCACTCAGATCAAATGTGGTCATACATCGACATGTCCATTCTACACTCTCAACCAAATTAGAAACAAGAGCATATTCCACAATGGTCATTTTCTATATTCTAGGATACGTAAATATTTACTAACATATTGACCAATTTTTTGATTTTCATGAATATGAACTTCTACGTACGTTAGCAGATATAGTATCATAGTGTAAATGTGATATTTCTGGCAATTGCAATATCAACATCCTATTTTCATTAAAATTTAGACATCACAACTTTGCAATTCAAATCTTCAACATGATCATTGCATTTCACATTTTAAAAAAGAATAAGATTCAAATCAATCTATAATTGAATATGTAATATTTTTAAAACTTGGTGTGCAAATTTTCCTATTAGAATGATATTCAGAATTTGAGAATTAGCATTCACTACATTAGGATCAATGTTCATGGCTGTATTGTGATGGGATATGAACATGAAATGGATCTCAAATCGTGTGGAGAAGGTTTCTATTCATAAATTGCACCATGTTAGGAGGAAAAAAATATGAGCGACAATCATGTCACACTTTGAAACATAGTACCAATTTGACATTGACAAGCTTCGAGAGATTTCTACAACCCAATAGTCAAAAACTCTACATAAATATTCACAAAAGTAAGGATGTTCTACGATTTAAACAAGTCACAATTTCAAAATTGAATTTCACAAATGAATGGTTAGAGTATTCATGATCAAAATTCAAAATATTCATCCTTGTTTTATGACAATTTACATTTGGTATTCAAGTTGTTCACAATCAATATTCATAATATACACAATGTTCAGGATCAATATTCAAGGTGCTTTTGATCAATATTAAGAGTGTTCATAATTAGTTTGAACACACTATTTATGATCGCTCTTCAAATTATTCAAGACCAATCTTTAAAGTATTCAAGATATAGTCTTCAAAGTATCTACGATCAGTATGTATGATCCATCTTGGTCCAATATGTGAGACTTTTTGTTTATGACCTACAACAAATAATATTATAAATTTTTCATAAGCAATAAAAAATAAAATGTTAAGTGATTCAACATAAATTTGAAATGTTGAATTGTAGAAAAGTTATTAAGGTTCATTGAAGAAAAGCAATAAAACACTTCACTTTTTAAGGTGCAAAGAGAAATATATGACATCCACACATAAAAGCAATATATCTTTTATCTGTTCTCGGTTCTATGTCTAAGTCATCCAACTATCAAATGTGAAGCCCCCAACATAAATCTAGACTTATGATCCAAGTAGACAGTACAAAAATAGTCACAAACAGCTCTAAATAAAAAAAGGCATGTATTATGTCAAGTTTCAACTGTTACTAGCCTTTAATACTTGTTTTTTTCCTCGAAAAGTTAACCGTAGATTAATGACTTTATACAAAGTACAGATAAAAACTAGGTTTAAAAAAAGAAAAAGTTTCTTTGTCTCTTTAAAGAGAAGTAGGAGGCAGAGGATGTGATCACCATTCCCAAATTTCCTGCTAATTCTGTCTAACCAAATATTCCAAAGAGTAACAACTCTAATACACTACCAAAAAGCATTGATGTCAACATCCTCAAATATGATATCGTTAAGTAGAAGAGCAACGTGGCTGAACCTTTTAAATCTTGCATGAAAGCAAGTAATGAAAAGGTCAGTCACTGTTCTCCACAGAGGGATATAACAATGAAAAAAACAAGTGAGAAACATCCTCGTCTAGTGTTTTGCCTTTGATACAAAGACAACGAGGAAAAATATCTATTTCATCCAAACGCACATTTTGATATAATCAATTCCAAATAAAATAGTCGTGAACTTTTCTATTAAAGGCTGGAAAATTTTTAATATATTGTCACAGTAGCTCATTAAAAAGTTTGTGTATGAATGATTAAATTGATCCATGCATATAGAGGTTGAGCTACTTGAGCTTCATTTACATTTATTGACAAAGCATTGGAGCTCCAATACTCATAGAAAAAACCAACACATCATGACAAAAGTTATAATTTGCCAAAATAAAAAGAAGAAAAATTGATAAAAACTATTGTGAAAGTTTGGTTTTACACCAGCATTAACTATAATAAAATGTAATGACATAGACTGTAAATTTTTTTTTTCTAACCCCCCTAACTATCTTGTTCTTTAAACTTCTCTTATTGAATTGGATGGGATTAGCATAAAGAAATCCACAATATTAAAAATCATGAAAAGAGACATGAAATGCGATGACAATTTTTGGGGGACTTTGAAAAAAAAAATACTTTTTTTGGTATTTTTTTATTACATTATTTTTAGGCCAAAATTCAATGAAGTGCCAAAAATGTATATATTTGATAGATCACTACAAGCTTTATTTTATAAATTTCGTAAAACCATCATAGTGAAAAATGAAACAATATTTCAAGACAACATGTGATTTTTGAGAATTGAAATCTCATAAAAATAGAAAGGGGTGATGATGAAAAAATCGACAAAAGTGATGGGTTAGTAGGGCGCTGGACAACCTCCACTAAATCTGAAAAAGTAGTGCACAGGAAAGTGCTCTGATACCAAGTTACGAATAGAGCCACAGCTGATCTAGAGCTAAGTTATGAAAGCATCACATAAGCAAGACTGAAGCTATGAAAGCAGCACATAAGCAAAACTTAACCCTAGAAAGCAGGAAAGAGAGAGATTAAGGAGACTAAAGAGAGAGATCAATATCATCAGCTGCATAACAAATGACACAGTTTTCCTACTTATAGCCAAGAGGAAGCCCTAAAAGGAAGCTTCCGGTGGCTAGGGCCCAACTGGGAGGGAAAATAGTGCGCCCTCCAAGAAGGCCCCCACTCTCCAGATGGCTAGATCTACTCACGATGCGGTATAGTATAGAGAGGATCGTCCACTTTCTAAGTTTCTACCAAGCTTCAAACAGAAATGCAGAAATAAAGGACAATGATGAAGCACTAAGGCTTACCCAACTCTAAGTGTTCGGAATGGAAATGAAGCTATCTAAAATGACAAAATAAAAAACCTTACTAAGGCTTACCCAACTAGCAAGGTGATTAAACTAAATCCTAGATTAACATCCAAAGGGAATGGAAATGATAGATTGCGCGCTAAACTAGCCATAAAGCGAATAAAAACATGCCACAATAAAAACCAATGAAAGGAGACAAGAGGAGGCCTGAGCACCTTCCCTCAAGCTATGCAGCTTCCAATGGGAACACAAGGAATAGAATCATTTCTCAAATAGAGAGAGAGAGAGAGAGAGAGAGAGAGAGAGAGAGAGAGAGAGAGAGAGAGAGAGAGAGAGAGAGAGAGAGAGAGAGAGAGAGAGAGAGAGAGCAATTTAGCATAACCTCAAAGTATTATTTACAAGGCATTTATACCTCTCCTTTTATGGCAAGGAGGGTCTTCCATAAGTATCCACTAACTTATGGGACTAATCTATTTCTAGCCTTTCTAGAACTTTGGATTTAGAACTTCAAAGTTTCTTAACTTAGGAAAACTTAAGACAAAATATTTCTAATCTTAAGTTTCCTAAGTCTAAGTTCTAAATCTAAGTTTAAGCTATTTTATTATTATTTAAGCTTCTACTCATGGGCTTACAAAACACATGCCACGACAGAAGAGTTAGAATTAAAGTAGAATCACTGTGTTACTGTACTGTGGGTCCTATCAGTGGATAAGGATCAGTTGGTCTTGCCACGAGGCAAGTCGATGGCACACACGTCCCGCCAACGGCAACTTGGGTCATGCATGGGTTGCCTGAGTGAACAACTATATGTACAGTGTAATTTCATTTTGAGAAAGACAGTTGCTATGAGAGCTTGTTGTGGAGAGTATTTTCTGTTTGTGTTACTATGTAGCATGATCTGTGTTCCTGTTCAAAGCAAATTCTAAGTTGGTATCAGCCGTACAGGGAGTGTACACAGTACAGCATCGCCGTTGAAGAGAGCTTCGGGAGAACTGTCTTCTGAGAGTTCAGGGTTTACGGCGGGTTGAAGACGGAAAGAGAAGCACTGGTGCACGGTTTCTGATTTACAGAGGCTTGCTAAGCTCAGCAGAGGGATTATTAGCCTGTGCATAGCATCAGACATGGAAAAATTTGGTGAAAAATTGACAATTTTGAAGCCAGCTGAAAATTGAAACCGGGCTTGGGGTTACGGTTTCTTATACATAACTGGTGATTTCTTTGCTGTTTGCACACCATTTTGGATGCCGTACATTGTCAACCAGCCATGGAGAGATTCTGAGGTTTATGTCAGAGATTTGTCTCCAGACAGTTAACCTAGCAGATTTGCGATAAAAAGGTGAAAAAAAAAGCCACTTTGTCAAGTTCAGCTAAAATCACCGTTTCTCCATGGAATTTCCTGACTGAACACCCTACAGTCTTGGAATCAGTAGGGCGACCTTGCTCCAGGCCTCAGATTGTGCTCAAAACGATCCACAGGCGAGTTAGATCTGACATTTTTGAGAGTGGGGAGGCGCGGCCACAGACATGGAGGTCTTGGGCTGTTCGCGCGCCCAACGCAATGGTTACTGTAGTGTCTCAATGACCATAGCGACTGTAGGAGTGTGGTTCAATGCCCAGATGCAGTTTGGACCTTTGTATGAGGTGTCAAATGAATCGACGGTCCAGAACTTGTGATGGGAGAGAAATTTGGACCACAAGATTTGGTTCAGCCATTGGATGAGCCTTGAACAGGGCCCTGAAGAAGTGAAGTGCATTCTGGCCTTCAACTTCATTAAAAAATTTCATACAGAAAGTTGAGTTGGGTCCCTTCACAAGTGAAGAGTGAAGTTTCTTCAAGGTGAAGAAACAGTTCAAAAACTAGAAAAGTCCCTATTTTTGGGTCCTTTGCCCGTTTTGACCCAAACGAAAGGCTATAACCTCCAAACAAAGGGCACCCGGACTATACCTGCAAGTACGGTACAACAAAATAGAGTGATTGTAGTGGAGAAAGTATTCGGAATACGTCAGAATTGATTTCACCATTCCACTGGGCACGTTGTTGGGAGTTGACGACTGAGTGCATTTCGGAAGGCGACGCCAATTTGGCTTTCAAATTGGTGGAATAGCGGCGAGTGGCCTGGTAAGGGAAAAAGTGCAGGTCATTATTTTCAACTTCTAACATCACTGCTGGCCGCCGCATACTGTTCTTAGCCTAAGGCAGAAGTTTCAAGCAGTTTTGCGATGGCAAACATGGGAGAGTCCATATTGAGTGAAAGTAGCAAATTGGACGGGATTTTCAACTATGCAGTGTGGAAATTCAAAATGAAAAACATATTGATGGAGAAAGACGTGTGGGAAGTCGTCACAGGTGATGAGAGAAGGCCGCCAAATGAAGCAGACATCAAAGTGTTCGACAAAAAGATGAGGAAAGCTTTGACCTTCATTAACTTGTCAGTGAAGGATCACATCATTACCCACATTTGTGATGCTATTACACCCAGACAGGCATGGGATGTGCTAAAGGAGCAGTTCGAGACATCAAATCCGTCAAGAATCATCTTTCTAAAGTCAAAGCTGAATAGTGCCCGCATGGAACAAGGAGAGCACATTTCAGACGTACATGACCAGAATCAAGACAATGAGAGATGAACTGCATTCTATTGGTGAGCGCATACGTGATGTGGAGCTGGTGCACAATGCATTGTGGGGCATTACAGAACCCTATCAGATGTTTGTGAGCGGAATAGCATCAAGAGAAAGATTGCCAACCTTTGACGAGCTCACATGAATCTTGATGCAGGAAGAGCAACGACGAGAAATGTGAAAGCTAGGCGTCAAAATACTGACGATCAGGCACTTGCAACACGCCAAAAACAAGGCAAGGGCAAGGGCAAGGGCAACAAGAAGTCTAAGCAGCAATTTGCCAAGTCTCAGGAGGATGAGGGATCTTCCAGTAAAACTAAAAATAAAGGCAAGTGCTTCCATTGTGGTAAAAAGGGCCATTGGAAGAGTGAATGTCGCAAATTCCTGGTGGAACAAGGCAAGGGGAAACCAAAACAAGCAGGTAACCTTGTTGATGAGGGTGATTGAAGACTCTAGCATCTTCATATCTGCATTGTCATCTAATCAAGATGATCAAGCATGGTATATTGACTCAGGATCCACAACACACATGACAGGTAGCAAGAATTGGTTTAGTAGTTTAAAGGTGTTGGATAATGGAACATCTGTTTCACAAGCAAATGGTGAGGTGTGCATGATCAAGGGGATAGGCACCGTTTCAATCCAACTACTTGATGGAAAAAGCAGGATGATCATGGAGGTACTTTACGTACCTGGTTTGAAAAAAAATCTACTTTCTGTTGGAGTCATTACTAATCAAAAGTTGAAAGTAGAATTTGCCCATGATCGTTGCTTTGTGAAGGATGCGAACCAAAAGTTCAAAGTTATTGCAGATGGAGTGAGAGAGCCCAATACAAAACTGTACAGGTTGAATGCTACAATTAAGGGGCAACATGGACTTGTATCGTCCATTCCATCGCAAACTGAGTTGTGGCATAAGAGGCTTGGTCACTTGAACTTGGGAAGCCTCAGTTTGATGAGAAAATTGGAGATGGTAACATGATTGCCTACCATAGAAGATCACTTGAAATCGATGTGCGAATCTTGTGTATATGGGAAGCAGCATCAAGAGCAGTTCAATAAAGGGGGTGTTGCAAAAGCAAAGAACATCCTGGATTTAATCCACACAGATTTATGCGGGCCTATGAGGACTATGTCCTTAGGTAAAGCCTTCTATTTCATGACCTTTATTGATGATATGTCACGTAAGACATGGATCTACTTCTTGAAGAAGAAATTAGATGCATTTGATAACTTCAAGAGCTTCAAAGCATTGGTTGAAAATCAGACAGGTAGGAAGATCAAAGTCCTAAGATCATATAGTGGAGTTGAGTACAAGTGTAATGACTTCAATGATCTTTGTGATCAATGCGGGATTAAAAGACAATTTACGCAAGCTCATACTCCTGCTCTCAATGGTGTAGCTGAGCGCAAGAATCGTACGATTGTGGAAAGTGCCAGATCTATGCTAGCTGAGATGAAACTACCAAAAGATTTTTGGTCAGAAGCATGTAGCACGACAGTCTATCTTCAAAATAGAAGTCCTACCATTGCCATACCAAAGATAACACCTGAGGAAGCATTCACGAAGAAGAAGCCAAAGGTGAACCACTTGCGAATCTTTGGATGTAAGGCCTTTGTACACATTCCTAAGGAAGAGAGATGTAAACTTGATGTAAAAGCTATCAAGTGCATATCCCTAGGATATGATGATCGTGTGAAGGGCTATAAATGTTTTCATCCAGTCGAAAACAAAATCCATATAAGCTGTGATGTTATCTTTGATCAATCCAAGATGTATGAAGACGAGGATGCTGAGAAGATAGACACATCCAGTGGGAAAGATGGTATAGTGAGGATACCACCTGATGATGATCCATTCATTGACCTTCCGAGTGATGAACATGAGGATACATCTCAAGATTAGCTACTACTCAAGCTCAAGAAACAGGTTGGAGAGGTAGGGACAAACCTTTTGGTGTAAGAAGGATTGAAGTTGTAGGTGACAAACGCAAGGAGAAGGATGTACCGTGGGATACATTTTCACCAGGAAGTCGATCACTTGACAGAAAGCTCCCTAAGTGGTTTGAGAGATTGTTGGAGAGCCGCGACATAAATGACTTTCCAGGATCATCTAACCAGGGAGAGCTGCGAAGATCAACAAGAGAGAAGATACTACCTGAAAGGTATGAAGCAAATTATGCTCTCTTATCTAACATTATTCAAAGCAAAGAACCTTCGACTTATGGTGAAGCGAAGGATGATGACATTTGGGTCAAGGCCATGGGAGAGGAGATGGATTCAATTGCTAAGCATAGCACATGGGACTTAGTAGAACCACCAGTTGGCAAGAAACCCATTGGTTGCAAATGGGTATACAAGACTAAGTACCATGCAGATGGAAGTATAGCAAAACACAAAGCAAGATTAGTGATCAAAGTGCACAAAATAAAGGCATCGACTATGAGGAGACCTTTGCGCCGGTTTGTAAGTGGAATACTCTACGTCTACTTATTGCTTTAGCTTCACATTTTGGTTGGCCTTTGCATCAGATGGATGTGAAATCTGCTTTTCTAGATGGTGAGTTAGAAGAAGAAGTGTTCATGGATCAACCTAAAGGCTTTGTAACGAAGGGACAAGAAAATAAAGTATGTCGCTTGAAGAAAGTGCTTTATGGTCTTAAACAAGCACCACGTGCGTGGTATAGCAGGATTGATGTCTACTTCTGTTCAAAGGGATGGTGAGAACATATTCTGATCCAAATCTATATGTCTTATGCTTTGATGGTATTGTTGCTTTGATTGCTCTTTATGTTGATGACCTGATTATTACGGGAAATAATTAAGAGATGATAGACATGATTAGGAAAGGCCTCATGGAACAATTCAAGATGATAGATCTCAGCCTGTTGCATTATTGCCTTGGAGTAGAAGTGTGGCAAAAAGGACATGAAGTGGGTTTAACACAGGTGAAGTATGTCAAAGAGTTGCTGCACAGGTTTAGGTTGCAGGATTGCAAACCAATAAACACTCCTATTGAACCAGGTAAAAATCTTTCTAAGCTTGATGAGTCACACTCATTTGATGCTACGCTATATAGACAATTAGTAGGGAGCTTGATTTACCTTAACACGACTAGACCAAATATATGCTTTGTAAGTCAATTTATGGCAGCACCTACGGAAATGCATTGGAAGGCAGCTAAACGCATTTTGCTTTATGTGAAAGGCACTTCAGAGTATGGCTTGATTTACAAGAAGCATGATGGTTTACCTGAGTTGTGTGGCTATGTGGATGCGGATTGGGGAGGTGACTATGATGATCGTAGATCCACCACAGGATATATATTCCAGTTTTGTGGTAGTTTCTTTTCCTGGTCTAGTAAGAAGCAAAGTACAATTGCTCTTTCCACCACGGAAGCAGAGTATAAGGCAATGTGTAGTGCAGCACAGGAAGCTATATGGTTGAGACAAATCTTGGAAGAAATTGGCATGAAGCAGAAAAATCTCATGACTTTACATAGCAACAGTCAGAGTGGCATTAAGCTAGCAAAGAATCCAATGTTCCATGCGAGAACTAAACACATTGAGATTCAGTATCACTTCATACGTGAGAGGCTGCTGAGTCGTGAAATTCATGTTGTTCATTGTAGCATAGAAGAACAACTAACTGATATTTTCACTAAGCCACTTACTGGAGAAAAGTTTGATAAGTTTAGATCAAAGCTTTCTGTACTTAAAGTTTGTTGACTTTAAAGCTATGTATATGACTGTATAAAAAGTGACTCTACTTTAAGGGAGAGAGTTAGAATCAAAGTAGAATCACTATGTTACTGTACTGTGGGTTCTATCAGTGGATAAGGATCAGTTGGCCTCGCCACGAGGCAAGTCGACGGGACACGCGTCCCGCCAATGGCAGCCTGGGTCATGCATGGGTTGCCTGAGTGAACAACTATATGTACAGTGTAATTTCATTTTGGGAAAGACAGTTGCTATGTGAGCTTGTTGTGGAGAGTGTTTTATGTCTGTGTTACTGTGTAGCATGATCTGTGTTCCTGTGCAAAGCAAATTCTAAGTGGAAGTTTATTAACATATACTCATACGTGGACTTACAAAACACATGCCACGAAGTTTTATTTTTCTTTGTGTTAGTGCAGATGCTAACATTATCCCCCTCCTTATTGGACTGGTGGCCCCACACCAATCAAAGCGTTTTCTTCCTAGATCTTTTGCGCTTTTTGGAGGCAAGATTGTTGCTGTCAGGAGTGGTAGATTGTGGTGCCGATGGCCTCCATCATTTGCCATCGTAATTTGTTCAGGTAGGGCATTGGTTTGTAGTAATGGAGCATACCCTATAGAAAGTTGTAGGTTTTTTATAGCTCCACCATATCAACATGGAGGGCTGAAGTGAGTGCAGTGCAATAATAAAGCCTTGCTACGCTGATGTGATTTTCTTGCGTTCGCAATGATTTATTGCTATCAAGGGCTATTGGTGTTAGAAATCAATGATAAACTTCATTATTATTATTTACGATGTACATTAATGTTGACAGCTGTGACCAGTTGTCATTAGCTATAGGCTAGTCTATTAGTCTACTCGTAGGTTTTCTCTCTCTATCAGTGTTCAAGATTTATTTGTACATTTTACATTCTAAATGAGTTAGTATGATGGTGTGATTGTGCGTGTTCTTCTTCCGTCTTCTTGTGGTGATTGCTTATGGTGAATGCTTGATGTTGCATATCTAATTATTGACATGGTATCAGAGCAACGATAGTCCTGCGTGCCTGATCAGTGGATACAACTTGTCACAGGCTCCGCAATGAAGTGAGAAGGTCCTTCATGGGAGGTGAAAGCTTGGAGAGACAAAAACGGTTGGAAGAAATCCTTCTTTGGTGTATTTTGCAGGTTTGGAGCTCAAAATCATCAGTGGGGAATGAAGACACAGTCCCGGAGGCATCAGAAAGGCCAAGGCAACATCAGACAGATTGAAAATCTGTTGAGTGGAAAGATTTTTTACAATACTTCCTAGTTGTTGTGAAAAGCACAGTCCCAGAGGAATCAGAAAGGCCAAAGCAATATCAGACAGATTGAAAATCTGTTGAGTCGGGGGATATTTTTACAATACTTTCTAGTTGTTGTGAAAAGTGCCATTTGTGTGAGAGGTTTGCAAAAAAATCTCTCATTCGTCTATTTGGGGTACCGCAAACCACACTAGACAGTGTCTAGTACTACCATTCAGAGTTAGGAGGCTTCATACTCTGTCTTTTGACCGATCACACATTTCGAAATCTTTGCAAAGAGGCGGCGACGTAGCCGCCATGCCGAAGTGAGAAATCTAGAAATGGATCCCAATGCCCAAGCTTACAATCTAAACCAAGCTGTATATGCCGCACATCAACTCCCAGCAATATGGGGATGTTTTATTTGCGCAGGTAAGCATCCTAGTATTCGTTGCCCAAATAAACTCCGCTTTCCTCCAGCTTGTGAAAACTGGGGTATTGAACATCACGTGAAGGACTGCCCATCCTAATCCAAACCTGCTGCTCCTATTTGTTCAGTGCAAGTGGAGACCTTGCCAATTGAAACTCATCCAGCATGGGTCTTGACTAGGGCACAAACCCCATGCCAAGCCACTACACTTGCACCCAACAAGACACAATAGAGGAGATTAGACAACCTTCTCAACTTCATGAAACTTGCTTCCTAGCGCTTCATGCCCTAATTGTGGAGAAACAACATAGAAAAACTTGGCATGATCGAAATATCAAGATCAAGGATTTCATCAAGGGAGAATTGGCCTTGTAATACAACGCCAAGGCTCATAAAGGCAAGCTTAAGTTTCAGGGAGAAGGACCGTACAAGGTAGTAGAGATCCGACCTAAAGGTGCAGTCATTCTCGCCGACCGACAAGGCAAGTTGTTCGATACGCCCGTTAATGTTAGCAGGTTGTGTCACTACTACTCTACCGATGTTGAGCTCAAGGATGTGCTAGAAGCGCCATCCTCGCCATCTTCTTTTGCTCATGATGTGCCATCCACACCCTATTAGCTAACCTAGGTAGGAGTAGCTAGTTGATTTCGGTTTAGTTTACTTAAGTAGATCACATAGGTTGGTTAGACATTAACGATAAATCTATATTGTTAGGAGCTAGACGCTTAGTGCTCCGATTAGATCTAGAATAACTAGGTGGGTCATGGGCTTATACGCGCAGGATGCCATGCCCTCGCAACACATTTTATTGGTCGATTTTATTTATTTACAATTTGTCGGAGATACCCCCAACAGGACCCACGACCTGAAGTAGTGCCAATCCCTCGGCACTTTGCCGGTTCAGTAAAGAGTCTTCTTGGCCCGCCTCTGGTGGATTAGGTAGCTTGTGACGTCTTCCATGAAATTAATGCGGTCCAATTTTTTCAAGTCCTTGGGCGTGCGAAGGGACTTGTGGACTCCTATCAGCCAGTCTTGGTTGACCCACACTTGTGTTGAAAATTGTCACTTCTCACTTGACATTGGTTCATGTGAATATTGATCAAACACTAGAATATATTGATGATCTGATTTCACACGTGTGGAGCCTGTTTCCACGTGTGAAAGGATGTACTTTTCATGTTTGTATATATCCAAATTGAATTTGTATCATTCTAGTTAGTGTGAACATAAAAGGACTAGTTTTTAGTCAAGTTGGCTAGTCACCTACAAATTAGCTTTTCCTTGCATGTGCATGAGTAAATGCTCCCACATGGCAAGTGGATGTTCACACGTGTGTATAGAGTACTAGAAGATAAGAGTTGACCATTTTCCTTAGATCCTATTTTGTAGGGAATATTCCTATATTCTAGGAGACAAGCATTTTGGATTTTAGTCATATTCTAGAAGGTCAACTATTCGATAAGGATCAAGGATGGATCAAATGGATAGATCTGAGTGATGTGGAACTCTTCACACGTGTGAAGTCCTGTTGGATTGTACCAGACTCATGGATGTACTTGATCCATAAAAGGATCATCATTTTGCTAAGAAGATTGATGAGACTTTTGTACTCTACACTTTTGTGAGATTTCTAGTCATTTGTCTTGTGATTTTTATGTATGATTGCTATCTAGTATCATTGTACTTGTTGTTTCAGGTGCAGGCCGTACAGTGTACATTAGTCCACATGTGTGAGGCCGCTCTCACTAAAAAATGATGTGTTGATCCATTGCTCTTGCTTAAATCCAAGTGTAGTGAATCTAGATCAAGATCTAATGTGTAGAACTTGATAGATTCATTGATTAAGCAACCAATAACTCTCTATGATTGTAAAGTACAATCATTATTGTCCTAAAAACTGTAAAATTTATCATGGTATCAGAGCTAAGTAAGAGAGTGATCATTGAATTATAAATCTTGTAAAGATAATTGGCAAAATTTGTTTTTGGCCAATACTAGTGAGGGCGAGTTCTTCTAGAGTGATAGCTTGTAATCATTTGGATCAAAACGGCTTGAAGGCTGTGTATGTACTTTTCACATGTGTGAAACCGTACAACAACTTTCAATTCAAGTTACTTTGTGTTTGTTGGTCCCAAAATCACAACACTAGTTCATTTTTGGTGCTTTTTAAAGCATAGTATTGATCTAGATTCATTCTAACTAATGCCTATTACCAAATAGTGTTTTGGATCATTGGAGCATTTCTTTTTAGAGTATGAGATCAGATCTTAGAGGCTGATTTGTTTAGATCCTTAGTTGAAGTGAAATCTCTAAGAAAAGTGTAAAGCAATTTTTTTTGTGAGAGTGAAAGCTAGAAATTTTTGGTAAGATCTTTGAGTATCATTCAAGCTTGTGTGCTAGTTTGATAGAGACAAGCCTATAGGCATTCTAGTAAGCTTTAGGCCTTTTCATAGGAAAGGTAAAAAGAGGTGGAAACGACAAAAATTGTGAATAACGAGTGTCGGATGGTAAAAATTGTAGTTCAGAGCGCAAATTTGGGTTTAGAATGTGCAGATGATAGTTTGTATGAAGTTTGGTCGCAATCAGTGAACTTGGAAATTTCAATGAAAAATTGAACAGAGCCTCGCCAGCAAAGGTGACAAATGACTCGAATTCAGCCCTTATATAGCCGAATTCAGAGTGTGTATTAGGTGAAATCCACTTTACCTTGCTCAGTTCCAACCAAAATTTGGCAAGGACTCTAAGACCTCAGAGAAGTCTGCGAGAGTTCAGAAGGTGATTTGACAGCCCTACGAAGGTTCTGCGAGGGTTCAGACTGTCTGCGAGGGTTCAACTCTCGCAGGAGGTGATCTCTCTCACAGCATGTTCATGTGGTTGGATTTTCAAGATCAGACCATGTAGGCATGCTAATTTCACTGCTCTGATTCCATTTATGCACCTTGCGAAGGTTGGTAGGATGATCTTGATGCTCTGCGAAGGTTCTGAAGATTCAGCTTCTAGGAACCCTCGCATACACTCAAAAATGATGATTTCTCCATCAAGAACTCTCGCAGAGATTTCCATGGATGCATCTGGGTCAGATCTAGTGACTGTCCAAGTTTCAAGAGCTATCTCCCAGGGGATCTCCAAAAATCATTAAAAAAGTGCTCTTTTAGAGGGTTTTTTGACGAGATCGAGATTCTCTGACTTTTAACTTCTGCAAACTGGTAATCTGCTTCATCCATGAGAGATCTGACTATTGGTAGTTCTCTGAAAGTTCTTATGGATATTTGGTAACAGATCTATCAGTTCTGGGTGAATTTTGCCTTTAATTTGCCATAGTTATTGAGACCGAGATCTCTGATCTGCAAATTTGGGAGACTTATTGGCATAATCTGATGATACGCTTCCCTCTTGATCCCATCTGGATCTGGATCCCTCTTGGATCCAGATGGATTTATTCGATCTTGCCAGATCTGGCTGAATCTTGATGGATCTAGCTTGATTTGTTTTGATCTTCCTAGATCTAGTTGTGATGGCCTAGCAGAATAGCTTTTCGTAACATGCCACCACCAATCTGGATCTTTCTCACTGTGGTGGCCAATACTTGTGCAACCGACTCCTATTGATGGGTGTATCGAATGGTGTCCCATCTAGCTTCTCCAGATTCACGGCTCCATGATTAAGAATTTTCTTGATCCAATAAGGACCTTCGCCTGCAAATTTTAATTTTCCCTTGATCGCCTTGGTTTTATACATTAGGACCAGATCTCCGAAACAAAGATTTTTCTTTTGTAACCTACGATCGTGCCATGCTTTGTGTCTTTCCTTTTCAGTTGCCAGTGCATGCACAACTAGTAAGCATGTTTCACAGAGTTTATACAGAGCTTCGTGGCATAGTTGTAGAGATTTGGATTCATTAAGGCGTTGCATTGTGGCAATCCTTAATGAAGGGACTAAAAACTCCACTGGCATTACAACATCCTGACCATATACCAATTGAAAAGATGTGTGATCAGTGCTTGCCTTGTATGCTGTCCTGAATGCCCATAGAGCAACATGCAACTTATGTTCCCAATCTGATCTGCTAGCTTCAACTATTTTCGTGAGCACACTACACATGATCTTATTGGATGATTCTGCTTGCCCATTACTGCGAGGATAAGGCAACGTACTGGTTCTATGGATCACGAAGAATTCCTCCAATAGGACTTTGATGGTCTCATTGATGAAATGACTTCCGCAATCGTTGACTATCTCCACCGGGCATCCAAAGCGCACAATGATATTTTCATAAAGGAACTTGGCAACTGTCCTAGCATCAGTTACTCTTATTGCCTTGGCGTTGACCCACTTGGTGAGATAATTCGTGGCTACGATTATGTATCGAGCCTGGGTACTTCTTGCTGCAGGATGAATTGGACCGATGTAATCCAATCCCCACTTTTTGAACGGTGCTTGGGCTGAGACCGGGTGTAGTAGGTCATAATTCAATCTCGTTGGTCTCCTTGCCCTTTGGCACACATCTCACTTTCTCAGGTATCCTTCCGTATCCTTATGAATCGTTGGCCACCAACATCCTGATTGTAGAATCTTGCAAACTGTAATGTCGGATGCAAAATGGCCTCCACCCATGCCTTCATGTGAAAGCGAAATGATTTGGGTGGTCTCATGAGGAAGAATACATTGCCAAAGAATCCCATCTAGTCCTCTTCGGTATAATTGGTCGACAATCAGCTGATAAGGTGTAGCTTTCAAGATCAATCCCCGCTGATCCGCCTTTGGTAGTGATTTGTCTGGTTGGCCCCACATTAGATATTCAACAATATTGACAGCCCATTTTGGTAGTGTGTCCACGTAAAATAAGACAGCATCGACCAGCTCATCGTCGGGTTGGGTTGCAACCTCCTTTCCCTTGATTCATGAGACATGATCTGCCATGTAGTGCTGTTTTCCCTTGCGGACTACTATCCGAAAATCAAACTTCAACGACAGAAGTAGCCATCTGATGATTCTCCCTATGTTGTAGGTTTTGTTAACGAGATAGAGCAAAGGTTGATGGTCCGTATAAAAAGCAAAATGTGTGGCCATCATGTAGTGTCAAAATTTCTTAACCACGTAGGTCATTACCAATGCTTCCCGCTCTATGGTCGAATAATTCATTTCTGTATCACTGAGCTGTCGGCTTGCAAATCGAATTGAAAATCCTTTTGTGTTCACCTGGCTGGGTTAAGACTGCTCCAACTGCATACTTCGATGCGTTCATATGCAGTTCTTGCCCACTGGAGCTGAAAATTTTGGTGTTTGCGAGGGTTCTCTCATTGGGAAGTCTCGCACAAGCACTTAGACATCAAACTAACTCTCGCAAGCTTCTCTGTGTCCTGGTCTCATTGAGATGGAACTTCAGATTTTTTCTCTGATTTTTGCAATCTACTTGGAACTAACTCTCGCAGGCTTCTACGCAGGTCTGGGACAGTACCTTGGGGCTGCTGCCAGTCATGCAAGGGTTAACTCTTACTGGTTTTGGAGATATTAAAATCTGATAAGATTTTTTTTTGGCTCTTTTTCCCTCCAAAATGTAGATTGGTGTGTTTTTTTTTGGGGTTTTTGGCTGGTTGGTTTGAGTTTCAAGCCTTAGAGGCTGTTCAGGGCCTCCTCTACCCTCTCACACCTCCTCCGCTAATTGTGAATAGTCCAAACACAAAAAAACACAGAAAACTAACTCTAAACTCCCAAAAATCTACCTAAAACTACTCTAAAAAGCAAAAAATAGCTAAAATGCAGCTACACTAGTTAGTGGAAACCTATCCCCAGCAACGGCGCCACCGTAGGGTCTTCGATCTGACGTAGTAATAGCCCTCCCGCTTGTCAACAAGGGTTAGTTCACTGGATAGGCACCTAACTATGCATAGATGCTACTTTTAGTTAGTTCCCTACTTTTTATCTAACTCTATCTCCACTAACACTACTCACACTAACTCTACTTCCCTAACCTAACTTCATCATGATTGTTGGTGAAAGGGAAGGGTAGAATAGAAGAGAAAGATGGAGAAGAGAGAGATAGAGTTGAGGGGCTGGTTAGCTCAAAAGCTCAAGATGCATGCTAATGGAGAAACCATAACTATTCAAACAACAACATAGAAATGGAAACAATTCAAAACACACAACAAAAAGCATTAGCATGAGTGCTTAGCAAATGAGGATACTTGGCTCTCCAAATTGGTAGAGTTTCCTCCTCCTCATTAAGCATGGAAATAGAGTACAAATGGTGCCTTTTTATAAAATGGGAAAGGCCCTTGCTCCAAAATCCTATTGGCTAGTATTTGCATTGATCCTATCCATTCATCTTGGACCCAACTTGATCCAAGGGTCTACAAAAAGTACATTGGAAATCACAAGATTCATGTGAGTCCAAAATTGGACCCAACTCTAAAAAAGTAGACTCTAACTTTAAAATTGACTTTGGGCCTCAAGTTTTATTTTAATTACAAAGGCCCAAGTCTATTTTATTTACAACTTAAGCTTGCGTGCTCATTGGGTCATGGGCTTATACGTGTAGGATGCCATGCCCTCACAACACATTTTATTGGTCCATTTTATTTATTTACAATTTGTTGGGAATATTCCCAATAGAAATGTCTACATTTTTCCATTCTTCTTGGGAATAATGACTATGGGCGACACCCATTCTATGTGCTCGATTTCATAGATGAAATCGGCATCGAGCAACTTATGCAACTCTTGTTTGATCAGCTCATTCGAGTTGCAGCGGTAATATCGGCTCACCTTTGGCATTGCTCCTTCGACCAAAGGTAAGGTGTGTTGGACTACAGATGATGGAATTCCTTTTGAATCTTTGTAAGACCATGCAACGCAGTCTTTATACTCCATCATTAGTTTTTGCAGCTTGGTGAATTGTGAGGGCGTGAGCTGTGCTCCCACATGAACAATTTTGTCTTCTTCGTCTGGCTCTGCTAGATTCATTGGTTGAGTGCGAGCCGACGGTCCCTTGTAGACTTGTTTTTCTTTTTCCTGATTTGCATCAGATTCCCGTTGCACTTTTGGCATCATGATCACCATGTCATCCAAGGTATAGCTTTTGAAGTTTTCTGGCGCATCATGGACTGATGTCTTACTCATTTCTTCCTTCAAAAAGTTGATCTCAGTTCGATTCATGAGTGATAGCTTATGCATTGCTTCTGACATTCCTAAAGCTGATGTCGAAGCTTGGTCAGATGACCCTTGAGCATGCAATTCAGCAACTTTCTTCTTGTCTCATATATTGTGGTTGGTTGTTGTTGCTTCTTTGGTCTTCTATTGAGGTTCTTTGACATTCGCCACATGGTTCCAAATGTCTTCATCCACTGTTACTATATCCTCTTTGGGCAAATTGCTCCACTTGATCACCTGATTGTATCTTTGCTTTTGTTGACTTTTCTTTGGTATAGGTGCTTTCGGTGGTGACATCTTGGAGACTTTAGCAAGTTGAGATTTTTGAGGTGGTTAAACTAGTATTTTTTGAACTCCATAGCACGTAGAATCCATGTGGTGTAGGATCTGCTCATCTGTCAGCTCAGCTTCCTCGTTATAGGACAATGCATGTTGCCAAGGAACTAAATCATCTTCAATAGGTTTCGGAATAGGTTCCGGTGATAGCCATGCTACGTTTATCATGTTCACCCCGTAGGAGATTGGCGTATCCAGGGTGAATCCTTGAGGTGGTGATTCGCTGGGTTTTGAATCTGAATCTGGTTCAGGATGACATGTATGCACAACCATGAAGTCAATTGTTGCCAATGCATCTATCCACAACACAGTATCTATTTGTGAATCATAATGAACACCCATTGAGGCCTTTGGACGATCAATACTATGGTCCGTTGTGGAAGAAGTGTCATCAGCTTTGGGTGGTACATGCTTCACTGCCCATGTGGAGGAATCCACCTTCACTGCCTGCTTTCTATTCTCAAATGTGATTTTGCCGGTATCCTAGTCATGAACTACTTGTGCAATTCGAACCAAAGTCATCCCAACAAAACTCGATAGGCATGTCAAAAATCAGTGGGATAGCAGCGGAAGTAGAACAACGGATGGTTGTAGATCGGAAGTGCAATAGTTACCAGCAATAATCAAGATGAATAAACAGTAGTAATCTTTAATAGAAAAAAAAATGGTAGTGTAAAATTGTACTCGTGATAAAAATCAGAAGGTGAATACATGGGCGTGATTTACAAGATACTTTCAAGTCTTTCAGGTCAATGCTTTTCTACCTACTTAATTAATTACAACCATCTTGTAGTTGGTAACCGTCTTTTAAGTAATAAAGACTATGTACAAGTAGGTGAGCTGTCATAAAGTCTTGGATCGACTTTTCTCTGATGATGAGTCAAATTGTTCGATCTAGTCAGATTGTTCAACCGAGTCCGATTTGTCGGTCGAGTCCGATTTGTTGACTGCCTCCTCTTGTCGGCTGCCTCTTGTTGGCTGGGTCAGATGTGTCGGCCAAGTCAGATTTGTCGGTTGAGATAAATTTGCCAGCCGAATCAGATGTGTCAGCCGTGTGAGAATTTTTCAGGATGCTCATTACCGAATGGATTTGCTTATGAGTATAGGAATCCAACAAGGCAGTGGGTGTTTCAGGAATGTCCATCACACAAATGTAATGACAAATTGTACCCCTGCTATCTTGACTAGAATGTCTTCTACAATTCCCTTCAACTGCACACATGATTGATCAACTAGTTTGATGGCAAACTTTGCAGCTTTCAAGCCTTGTAGCATAACTCATACAAAGTAGTGGAGATAAGATTGACACCCAATCCTCCATCTACAACAGCAACTTCTTCTTCGAAGAGTTTGTGCTTTCAGTTTTCGCTGTCGTGAGATTCACCTGGGCTGGTTGAGAATTATTTGGCCCTAGTAGTGTTTGTAGTGCCATTCTTTGTTGTTGAGGGCCTGGTCCAAGCCTTGGTGCTACGTTAGGTGCTCCTTGATGGTAAGCATAATAGGTTTGAAACTGAGCTCTCTTCTATTATACGATCCCTGGGTTATAGGGGCAATACGCAGTGTCATGCGAGGACGCACTGCACATATGATAGTATTTATACATCAACTTCAAATTTTGCTTCAGTATTGGACACTCGTTGGAAGTGTGATTCTAGGTACAAATGGGATACCAAACATTGTCCCATCGAGGATACTATTGATGATAAAGATCTAGTTGTGGTGCTGCAGTATTTTGAAGAGACACGACAGATCAGCATCCACAAACAACGACAAAAAGTATGGCATGATCGATCATTCAAACTTAGAGATTTCCAAGTGGGCGATAAGGTCCTGCTATACCAGGCCAAAGCCTTCAAAGACAAACTGAAATTTTCAGGCCAAGGACTTTACGTCATAAAAAAAAATCTTTGCCTCTGGATATGTTCAACTCCAAACCCTTCAAGGCGATGTCCTCGACACTGTGGTCAATGGGAGTCGACTGAGAAAGTACAATGAACCCTGCTTTTATCTTGATATGTGTTAGCTGCTTTTTCTCTACTATTTTTTTTTTCTTCTTCTCCCTTTTTATTATTTGTATGCCATTTTGACACCATTTTTTGCTGTGATTTGTTGTTCCACCCATCAAGATACTATCAGATCAGTCTTCTCTGAGAAAACCACAAAAGTCATTAGTTTCAGACAAAATGTTTTCACATCATCTAAGATCGAATTCGCCTGGCCCCTTTCTTACAGAGAACAATTCATTTTTGGCCTCCGCGAATTCTGTCTCAGAAGAAAAATGTCAAAAAATCAAAAAAATGGAGTTTTCTTCATCATATATCCATGTTCAGAATTCGCAGACAATTCGCGGGAGCTTAAATTGATCCTCACGATGTCTCTATTACCTTTGCAAATTCTGATCAGATACATTTTTGCACTATCAGACATTTTCCCTCTTTTGGCCAACACAAATCACTTACAGGAATTCGCGGGCCCTCAGAATGATGCCTCAAAATTCGCGACCATCATTACCAAATTGTGGACACTGAGGACGAATTCTAGGTGAAGTTGCAAATTCCTGCCCAAAAAAGTCTATATATAGGTCTCCATCCTTTCTCCACAAGTTCATTTTAGATTGCTGCTCTCGAGTTCATGCCAATTTTTTTTCAAAATTTTCAAAATTCTCAGAGCAATCTAAAATCACTGCTGCCATGGCTTCCCGTGATTCCTCACTGATCTTGCACCGCTGTAAACCCCCTCGTCCTTATTCAGGGGATATTATCATGATCTCTCTTAAGAATTACACCGAGCAGCTCACACTGGCCAAGGATATCCTCACCAACCTTGGTTTTGATCTAACACTTTTCCGGGACCAGCAGAGCGAGAGCCTCATCCGAGCAGCTTACTCGACCTATTCGGATGAGTTCCAAACTTTCCGGCTTACAACCAAGAGTGGCAGTTATTCTATTATCAACGTCTCTCCAAGGGATCTTCAGAGTGTCAGCATTCCTAATCTTGGAGAGACAATCCATGGCAAGGGCACTAGTTATGATGCCAAGTACTTCACCAAGTTTCTGACAGACGATGGCAAAACCATTGCCCAAACCAATGACGGGATCGCTATCCGACTCATCACGGATCCCCATCTACAGGCCGCCTCAGAGATGATCATCACCATGGCTGCAGTACATACCACCAAGATGGATCGCATCCCACCGAGCGATACCTTCTCTCTAACCCTCACCATGGACGACCCCACTCAAAATTATAAGTGGGTTGAGAAGGTAGCGGAGAAGCTGTGTGGAGCCCTAAAAGCCCGCAAATCAACTACCAAATGTGGGTATCTCCTCCACATGTTGGTCGCCAAGCAATTGGGGTCTAAGGCAGCTGCTGCCATCAAGGAACTGGATGCTGTTTATCCAAGTACAAAAAAGCGAGCCACCCCCCAACCAATAGTAGAACCAGTCTCACTAGCCCCACCTACTAAGAAGCAAAAAGGGAAGGCAGCCAATACCGAAGCAGATGTCCCACATGACATTCTATCCAACGACATCGGGGTAGAATATGCTGAATCCTCGTCCTGCTCCTGATTTTCTACCATTTAATCCCATGTTGTATCCTAACTACACATGCAACCTCCCTGACATTGGTCCTTGGGAGCAGCTACCCCTTACAGCCCAAAAAGCGGTATGGTTGGTGAATGAGCTCCAATACAATATATTCGGCACCCTAGGGGGACAACACACTATGCGACAATTCGACTATGGTGCTATGGCGGGCCTTCAGAAAGAAAAAACAAGGTTGGAGGAGGAAACCAAACAACAACAGCTGCAGATCCAGAACCTCACGAATTACAATCAACAACAGCAGCAGATGCTAAAGGCTGCTGCCCAGTCGACACCGTTGGTTCATGCAGAGCATGCCCAATTTCATGATTCAGGGCACCACTTTGATGGACCTGATGGTGGAGATGGTGCATGATTTCAACAGTCTCCTCCTGCAACTCAAGGCTCCGCATTTCAAAGCCAACCCCTGGGGCAAGGAGCTCAAACACCAACCAATCCATCGGGCTCTGGGGGTACCAGCTCCCAACATTTTCTTTTCTCTTCCACTGCTTCTAACCCCCTCGACACCACTAACCCCACCTTCATTCCACGACACTTTTCACCTGAATCACAATGCATTGTAGAAGCTAACCCCTCGCCTCCTCTATCTCCTGATCTCAATTCACAAACCGCACATGAGATTGCCTCTGAATCCCCCACCATCCGGCACAGAATCACGCCCACAGAACCAAGCAAGGAGTTGCGCATCTCTCAGGAGTTTGCAAAGAAGTACCCAACAACAAAAGAGCGAGGTGGCTACATACTGACAGATTTGGACCAGTGTCAAACACATAAAACAACAGTCAAACTCCTGGATCCACAACCTCTCTGGCACCATCAGCTCTTCGTGCAAAGTAAGACCTCGATGGCACGGTATCTCGAAGCTCCCTCCTACATGCGCACCAATCCTTATTACTATCCAATAGTGAGGCGAGAACCATTTCCTGCCACCAAGGTCAAGAACAGAATCTTTTGGCTAAGCCATAGGAGTCGATACTGGCAACTTAGCCAAAGACATGGTTACCAATTTTAGCGCAGGCATCCCAAAGGGAGCCGGGAACCACGACTTAGCTTCCCAGCCTTCAACTCTTGCCATCCAACCCACTTGACATACAAGCAGCCAACTCGCCAACAACGATCAGACTTAACCAACTTGAAGTTCCAAAAATCAACATTGAGATCCAACCTGGCGCCATGCCAGATCGGGGGTCCCGATGTGGGTGACTTCCCTCCAAGCAAGTCGTCCGATCATACATCAAATTTAACCAACTCGAAGCTTCGTTACAAACGAGTAACATCCATTCCAAGAAAGAGGTCTGACTTACATCAGACTTAACCAATTGAAAGCTTCGTCATGAGCGTTGGAAGCCAACCTGGCGCCATGCCAGACTGGACAGCCATAAACAGGTAACTTCCACCCAAGCAAGCCATCCAACTCAGCCGACAGGTTAGTGCCCGTTCCCCAAGAGCTTAACCCATTCACGTTCATGCAAGGAACACTCAGAACCACAAGCCGCGACAGATATGGAGACAACCAGTTCCTGGACCAAATGGTCCCGACAGCATACTGCTGGAGCCACGGACCGAATGGTCCCGACGGCATACCGTTGGCGTCCCGGGATACGACCCTCAGCTATGTGCCAACTTAAAAATTTTGAAGCGGCCTTACAACTGGCGCTTTTACTGAACACTGAAACCCAGAAGGTAATCAGAGTCAGTTTGAGAAAAATCCCACTTTACTGATAAATTTGAGAAGGTTACATTTCAAGTGTGTGACCGACCTTAGTCTCCAAGGCGCTAGCATGCCAAGGCGAGAGCCATGACAACATTCCAGCAAGGGAGGTTGAGACTTGGTTGGAGCTCGCCTTGAGTCGCAACCCGCACTCCCCCTATAGTATTGGTGGGATTCGGTACCCTTCCTCATACCAAGCACTCTACCCAGGCTGGTAAAGCACATTTTTCTCTCTCTAGAATTTTCTCTTTCTAGAAAGTCATTTTCTCTCTCTAGATTTTATTGATCCCCAGGTTTCCTTTAATCATGCCTAGATTGTGTGAGGTGATTGCACATCGATCTGAGCTCTCTGGACTTCGCTAGAATCGATCAAAGATTTTCAGCCATAGGGACTTGGCGCCGGCTGGATTCTGGTCACAGTGGCGCCGGGAGCAGCAGGGGCGCTGCTGGCGCCCGGGACAACAGGGGCGCTGCTGGCGCTGGGGACAATGTTGGCGCCAGTGGCGTCGGAAGTAAAGCTTATGAAGATAGCCTTACAACACCAACTGCCGAGTCTTCTACCAGAAGCACCATGGCTATCCTGATTGCGATGTCAGATATTTTGCGGATAATTGCGGCATGGTGGCATTTCTGGCAGAATCAGAGGTTTTTGGGATCGAGGGTTACCCCCAATTTCCCTGGACATCAATAAACCCTTGCACATGCAAGACGACCATATCAACTGCAAGGCTCTATTATTGCACTGCACTTACTTCCGCCTTGCATGTTGATATGGTGGAGCTATGGAAAACCCATAACTTTCTCCAGGGTATGCTCCATTATTACACACCCATGCCCTTCCCGAACAAATTATGGTGGCAAATGATGGAGGGCATCGGGACGACCATCTACCACTCCCGACAGCAACAGTCTCGCCTCCAAGAAGCACAAAAAATCTAGGACGAAAAGGCGTTGATTGGTGTGGGACCACCAATCCCATGAGGGGGATAATGTTAGCAACTGTGCTAACACAGAGAAAATAAAAATAAATAAAACTCCGTGGCATGTGTTTTGTAAGACCATGTATGAGTATCTGTCAATAAACTTCAAGCCATGGCATGTGTTTTGTAAGTCCATGAGTAGAAGCTTAAATAATAATAAAATAGCTTAAACTTAGATTTAGAACTTAGACTTAGAAAACTTAAGATTAGAAATATTTTATCTTAAGTTGTCCTAAGTTAAGAAAATTGAAGTTCTAAATCCTAAGTTAGAAGTTTTAGAAAGGCTAGGAACAGATTAGTCCCACAAGTTAGTAGACACTTATGGAAGACCCTCCTTGCCATAAAAGGAGAGGTATTTGCATTGTAAATTACACTTTTGAGATTAAGCTATCTTGCTCTCTATTTTGGAGAATTATCATTCTATTTCATTTGTGTTCCCCTTGGAAAGGTGCATAGCTTGAGGGAAGGTGCTCGGGCCTAATGGTGCTGGGGCGGGTGGGGTCCGGGGCCTCCCCGCTGAGGCCTCGACGTAGGGGCCTGGGAAACTGTGCTGGCCCCCAACACTAAACGGTATTACTTGTATAGGATTGAACGGGTATTTCGTGGGTCAAGTCACTAGTAGTTTCAACAATTTTTTTGGATTTTTTCAGATTTTCTTAATAGGAACCTTCGCCTAACTGATATATGATTTATCATAGTGTATTACCACTTTAGAGAGCACTTGACGAGGGTTCTTGTAGGTGAAGGATGGTTCAACAAAGGTTCCGAAAGCAATTTGGGCGCGATTAGCGTTGGGAACCTTTGCCACTACCTTATGATGGAGATTTACCTTTGCCGCTTGCAAGGAAGTACAAATTGAGATTAGTGGGTTGGGTTAGGCAAAGATTCTCATGGCGAGAGATAGTCTGGTGAAGTTTCAGAAGGCAATTTAGCACTTTTGAGAGCTGAAAACATTCGTCGGACTAGTTCTAGGTAATATTAACCTTCGCTGACTTCACAGATACTTCAGAACAATGTTTTATGACTATTCGACAAAGATTAATGATATACTGGCAAGGGTTTATGAAGGTTGGCTAAGGTTCCAAGGACTTAGACTTTTCTCTGAGCACTGGGAACTTTCATTTTCTCAATATTAATCGGCGCCGACTTCATTGAAGCTATAAAACATGGAAAAGTAGATATTGGCAAACTGGCTTCTTCGTTTACAATAAGTACTTTTGCAGATATTGGAGTTGGCGAGGGTTCCGATGGCAAATTCCTATTTTTGGTGTCTAAGAACCTTTGCCAGAGACCGTACACTCAGTATAAACCTTCACTGACCTCCAAGATGGCTCTGATGCTGAAAATGGAGTTGGGCGAAGGTTGTCTAGGTGTTTTGGGCTACTGTGAGATTCTGGACATTTTTTACAAAGGGTTTTTTTGTTTTTTTGTTAGTTGAAGCATCTTCTTTGTTAGCTAGCAATGATTCTACCTCACAAAACCTGCTTATCAATGGCCAACCATGTTGCAGTAGAATTTTTCATGAATGATTCTACTATGGATGGCATCTACTCGGCTGTCACAGTGGAAGCTTGACAACGTTTAGCAATGGTTCTTTGTTCGAATGTTAGCTCGATAGTGTTTGACAGAGATTCAGTTTGGCAAGAATCACATGGTTACAAATCTATATGCAATGGCTCAGTCACAGAATCTAGTTGTAGTATAACAATGATGTACCTACCTGTCAAAGGCACACCTATGACCTCATTTTGATCCTTGATTGACAATGGTAGCTCGGATCTAGAATATGTCAGGAACCCGATTTCCTACTTAGATAGCCTTGTGTAATCAAGAGTCTCTTGTTTGTTCTTTTCAGCTTTCTTTTTGTCAAGAGATTTCTCGTAGTTTATCTCCTTTTCGATGGCTTTAAATGTGATGAATCTCATTTTTATGCCCCACGGAATAGGTCCAAAGTAAGGCCTAACCACTGGTATAAGCTTGTATGTATACCAACTCTTGATCATCTGAACATATTGTCCTTTGAAAGTTGCCTTTGGATATTTTCCTTGGATTTCTTGGACAATTTTCTTGTAAGTCTTGTCAGATATTCATCAATTGCCTTGGCATTCTTTGTACTTTCGTTTCTGCTTCTAGGTGTTTCCTCAGTTCTTCTTCCAGTCAAAGTCCCGCCGACCTCATCGACACTCTTGTTTTGACGAGAAGTGGAGAACCTTCAATTGGTAGGTTGCACAAACCTTGGGTTATCAGTCTTCAAGGGGTTATGAAATTGGTGGTAAGAACATATTGAGATGGATAGGTTGACGATGGTACGGAAACATGCCAAGGGTTTTGGTGGAAGGTGCAGGAAATGACAATATTATAGTTGCAACTTCAAATCTTTGTAGTTTCGAGCTTTGATCACCATTTACTTGGTATGGAGCTCACTTTATCCTACAGGTCCACTATCGTCTTCATCTTTTCCTTTGATCCGTTATTTGTTGAGACTCGGCCAAGATCATGTCTGCTTCTCGATCTTTTCTTTGGTATTGGCCTTTTCAGTTGGAGATCTTTGATTCTTTTTTTTTCTTAATTTTTTATTATCTATTCTTGGAACGTCCCCTGCTTTCTTTCTGATTGACCAACCAATGTAGGTGGTAGTTGGTATCTGCCAGACATTGTAATGACCTTTTAACTGTCTCGGTAAGACTACCAGGGCCTGAAAAGAGATGAATAGTGAGATGATGGAATAACAGAAAGATGTAAGGTAAGGTGGTGGTGGTATTCTGATGATGGAAGTTGTGGTGGTAGTGATATTGGTAGATGGTGTGGATGATATAACAGACATGGAAGTAGATACAGATGTTGTGGCAAGAGAACTGGATGATGGAGTGTGGACGATGTGGATGTAGGAGTGGTTGAAGGAGAAGACTAATTTTCCAATTCTTGTACTTTCCCCTCAAGGATCTTCATCTCCCGATGCTCGAAACCCGAGGTTTATGACTGGGGTTCTCCTCCTAGTTGAGTCCCTTTGGATTGCCCGTCTGTCTTCTTGAGTGGGATCGACTGCAAGTGTACCTTCCACTTGCGTGGTTGCAGATAGCTCCCATTCTCCCTCCCCTGAATCTGTTGGCTATGGTGGTTGTTGGAAGTCGACCACAGAATCAATTGCTTGTTGGACGCGAGGGGATGATGTCACTAGTGGCAATGTTCCGGGTGGTGATTGGGACTGGGATCTTGTAGCAGCAGGTGATTGCACTTGTAGAGATTGAGTATCCATCAGTTGTAGTTGTTGTGAGGAACTGGCAGGTGATGTTCGTATGGGCCTACTGATCTGATCTGCAATTTGCATTCCTTTTCATGAACATGGTCTCACTGCTGCACATTTGGTGATATAGGCACATGCAACTGCTAGCTTTGGATATTCGAGTATCCAAGCTAGATTTTCATTGAATGAAGGACTCATTTGGCAGCCACATATGCATGTAATATGGTATATTCTTTGTAATGGTCCTTTTTGTATTTCTATACACCTATAATACTAATGGTAATTTGTTATCTGAATCATAAGAGTGCATATTTGTGATATTATATAAGATCTTACACAAAATACCATAAGTGCACTTAGTGCATCCATCGGCTTTGGGGTTGTAGAGAGTGGTAATTTTCTGAGATATCATAAAATAGTCAATTGCCTCTCTAATTATCTTATTAAGAAAATGATTTTCTTGACTACTAACCCATTTCAATGAGCATCCATATATGATGATATTATATTTAGATAAAAAAGTATGCTACAGTTTTAGCACCATCCTTTGTGGTTGCTTCTACTTCTACTATTTCAGTTCTATAGTTTGTTGCAACTAGAGTATAGTGTTATGTGATTCTTTGTTTGGTGGGTCTAATCAGACCTACAAAATCTATCTTCTACTTGTCAACCAGTGTCGTTAATAAAAGAGGAGTTAGAGGCCAATGCATAGAGGATATGGGTTTGCCACATTTCTAGGAAGAATCACACTTTTTGATGAACAATTTGTTTGAATTTGCTATAGGTAGTATTGATTGTGATATGAACAAATCACTAGATTCTTATTTGAGAAGAATGAAGTTCATGTCATTGAAAGCTTGGACAGTCGTGAAGTCGTGACAAGACACAAGGTTACTATGCTAAAGAGCCATCGACCATAAGCATGGACTTCCACCAACATATTGTGAGTAAAAGAAATGTTTCATGTAAATATATGTACTATGTTTACTTGAGAGTTTGGGATTAGATGTGAACGAGAACATATCCATTCATCAACCCATGTTTGATGAACATGAAATCTAATATGTAATATATTACGCCAAACAATAGAATGTTTTCACATCCAATACTGAATTATTGACGTGCCATTGAAACAAAAAGCATAGTTAACAATATTGTATGAATGGACTGTGCTTTGCTTTCCTTTTAATATATGCACCATATTTTGAACAAATTTTCTTTGTGATTCTCTTTCACCTTAAACCTTAAACCCATCCATTGCATTACAACATTGATTAGACAAATGTTGCTTGCTATGTATCGTGTGGCATAATTGAATCCAAGACCAAAATTTGCATAATTTGCATCAAATGTGTACATTAAAAAAAAAAATTCCTACTATGTTTTATTTTTTCCTCAATAAACATTGATTGCCACAACTAGCAAAGCTTGTCAAAATAAACTTATAAAACCTGCAATAATCTACTTACAAACTGTCAAGTCCTGGCTTTTAGTTGGTTTTGCATTTGAGTTTCTTCAACTACTAATCAAAAGTACATATATTGTATATATAAGTACATACACCAACTAGGCTCTAGAAAAAAGAGATGCAAATCATTATAGTAAGGTACATAACTTTGAAATAATAAACTATTTTGCTACATCTCATCATTCGGTATGATCATCCAATGTATAGAAATTCAAAAAAGCAACAAAAAGATTTGAGATCGACCTAAAGGAAAAAGTCATATACATATACATAAATAGTCTTTATCATGCATAAACTAATGTTTGCATGTGCATGATATTCATAAATTTCAAACTATAGGTGGATATAAACTAAGTTTTAGGCTTACCATAGATGAGGACCCACAAAACCTCAACAATGAATGTAGCCCATGTTCATCTATTCTTTGTTCAAATATTGGCCTCAATGATATTAAAGTTGTAGCATGTGAGTTGTTGATGGCATGTGAACTTTAGTTTCTTCTCTTTTATAATGATGATTTTTTTTTTCTTTCAACATAATGATATTAGGACTTTTTGCACCCTATATGGATATGTATACATTAGTTTCATCCCACATAGATTTCTATGAGAAAAAGGGTGGTAGCTAAGCAATTCTTACAGTAGCCTATTTTAGTTAGAACATTGACTTGTTGAATAAAATAATTTTTATGAATTACAAGAAAAGACTTACACCAACAATGAAGTAAAGTTTAAATGTTAGAGCTGGTAGTCCAATAATGTGCAGTTGTAAATAATGTTTGAGCCTTAACTTATGAGTGTTCTTAGCATAGCCATTTCCAAACACAATATTCATCCATAATACAAAACTGAAAATTATTGTTCATGATTAAAAAATGTCACAATTTATATCTCCAATGAATGATTATCATGAATTTTCATCACCCAATACATGAATGATTAAAGTGTCGTCGTGCACAATGTGGTCCAATAAACATCATCGTATATACCATGACCTACTGTTAGTTAGAATACAAAAAATACTCAGATGTTTAGTGCTTTGAAATGAGGTCCTCCCGACTTGTGCTTCACCAAAGATGCCATTCAAGATCAAGCAAGCCTTTTGTACATTTTCTTATAGAAATATACTTCTATTATTCGTTGCACAAGAAAAGAGAGTGTGCTAGCAACGATAATAATTATTATTATCACTATGTAAATATCTGCACAACTTACTTCTAGGATCCAAGGGCTCCCATATTTTCCTACTCCACGCACAAACCAAGATTCAAGACTACCACAATAAACACTCTCAAGTGGCAACTTTTATCATATGAATATTTATTATTGATATTTGTTTAGCAAACCCAAAGTTTGGATAGAATGTGAAAAAACTTGGTGTTTCTAGCCACAAAGCACTCTTAGTTTGTGAGTTCATACCGGCAGAAATACACAGGATTTCTACACAAGCAACAATCGGAGTCATTGGCAAGGCCGAAGTCTTCGACTCAGCCGAAGTCCCTGATGCCAATGCATTGCAAAGGCACCAGCCTCAATCCAAGTCATCGATGACACTGAAGTGGCCGAAGTCCCCGAGGGCAACAAGGCAGCGAAGGGAAACCAAGGCAAAAGAGACCGAAGTGCCCGACGCCAACGAAGTCCCCGATGAGGACTCAACCCCAGCTATGAACAAAGTCGAAAGTTGAGTCAGACATGTCGGATGTCGAGTACGTCATCAGAGCTCGACGAGTGTGACAGTTTGAATGTCACGACTCAACTATTAAGCCCTGGTAGTTAAGCGGAGTAGCAAGAAATAGTTAGCTATGTTTTTAGCTTAAACAATCTTGTAATGCTTAGCTAATTAGTTCTTGTAATCAGACCAAACATGCTATATGTATTGGAGATTGAATACAGAAAACATTCCAGTCAAGTCCTAAATGCAACACTTAGTGAGGTGCATGTCAAGGAAGAATTATAGTAGTCAATTTGTGAGAAGAAAACACCTCTCTCAGGCTGACGCGCTGATCTGGAAAACAGACAACACTCACTGCCTTACAAAATGTCAAAGGTGCCCTAGGAAAAGTGAAGGCACCCTGTAAATCAAATCCTAAGGCATTTCGTCAAAGTGTCGCATTTTTCGCATCTTCACCAATGTTCATTTCAGCAAAGGCTGACGTCGTGGCCTTCTCATGCAGCAGCCACCCACAATCTCCTACAGACAACACATCCACTTTCTACTTTCTTCATCTGCACATCTGTAAAATTGTGTACATATTGAATACCACTTGCGTATTCAGAGTGTGTGCAAATAATAGCATCGGAAGCTTATCAGAGATAGACAAAGTAGATGCCTTGCGTATCTTTTGTATTGTTAGTAACTGGTTCATTCCTTTTATAGATTGAATTAGCTTTGTAGAGCACGCGGTTTTGTCCGCTATTGTCTTGTGCTCCATAGCATTACTGACGTATATATTTTGCTGTACTTAACCTGATAACAGCGCTGTCTTATTCTGCATTCAGATTTGTGTCAATACCGCTATGCTTCTCTACATTCTGTCTGACTCTCTTATTGCTCAATCTAGAAATTTGTTCTTAGCAAATTATTATTAGTCTAATTGTTGACGACTAATATTTAGTCTTGCCTTTCACAACTAGTTCGTGACTGATTATCAGTCGAGCTCAGTCTAGCTCTTCGCGAATCATTTGCGACTAATAATTTGTCTAGCTGTTCACGACAAATTATTCTTCTAATGTTTTGTTGCTTGATGTTTGGCTACGTAATCAGATCGACCGTGATTTTTATCACTAATGTTCTGTTCGTTTCTGATAGGCGTAGTCATGCTTACGGAAAGAGTAATATAGCTCATTCTGCTGCGCATGAATACTTTCCATTCGAGTTCGTTTCTCGTTCAAGTTTTGAGTTCGCTTCATTTCATGTCCATTTCTTTTCGAGCTATTTTTATTTTCTCACACTCACACACCCACTTTCTCCAACATGGTATCAGAGCCATTTTTCTAGCCTGATAAGCTTCCACAGTACAAGACTCTATTAGCCGATAGAGTAATTGTCTTCTTGTTTTGTGATTCAGCACTACATTTGCATACTTAAGTCACTGATAGTCTTTCCTATCACTTAGACTAATCTTCCACATGGATTCCCAAGGGAAAGCCAGTTGTATCATGATCAAGATTGATGGAGCCAATTACCATCTGTGTAAATTTAAGATGAAAACTGTACTAATGGCTAAAGAATTGTATGACGTTGTTACAGTCGCATAAGGGAAACCCGAAGCAGACAACGCAGCAATCGCCAAATGGAAGCTGAAGGATGGAAAGGCTTTCGTGCTGATCATCCTCAACATTACGAATACCCAGATCGGCCATGTATCTGAGGCCCAAACATTGAAAAAGGTCTGGGACATCTTGAGCACACTATACAAAGTGTGAGATATAGTTGTGAAAAATCAAAAATAAGCTTGGTAGAGGCCAAAAATCTTGTATATAGGATAAACACACATGTGTGGATCCTGTTCCCACGTGTGAAACTAGTTTACTTGTCATGTACCATAATCATATATGTTGTACACATGATTTAATTCAAGTTCTAGTGGCTAAAATGGCCAAGAACTAGTTTTCTAGAGATATGACACATGGCACCAATCTAATGATTGCACGAGCCAAAAATTTGTGAAAAATACAAAAATAAGCTTGGTAGAGGCCAAAAATCTTGTATATAGGATAGACACACATGTGTGGAGCCTGTTCCCACGTGTGAAACTAGTGTACTTTTCATGTACCATAATCATATATGTTGTACATATGATTTAATTCAAGTTCTAGTGGCTAAAATGGCCAAAAACTAGTTTTCTAGAGATATGACATGGCACCAATCTAATGATTGCATGAGCCAGAAATTTTGAATAGGTGTCACATCCCATGTGTAGAGGACAGCTCACACGTGTGGAAATAGCTGAAGTAGGCGAGTCTTTGCTTCTAGAAGATTATTACATTGCATAAAGATGAATGTAAGTAATGAACTTTTGAAGAAAATCTCATCTTGTACCAGATCCAAAGACGCATGGGATTCATTAAAAGCAATTTATGGATCCAAAAACACTTCAAGGATACTCATGCTGAGGAATCAAATTCTTCAAAGCATGAAAGGAAGTAGTGAAAGTGCCCAAAATTATGTCTTTCGGATCAAATCTTTGAATAAGGAGTTGTCTTCTATAGATGATAAAATCAAAGATGATGAGTTAGTTCAAATCATTTTGAATGGATTAGGAGATGATCATTCCAATCTTGTTCAAACCTTTGCTATTCAAGATTCACTTCCTAGTATTGAAAAACTTCAAAGTGTGCTTGTTAGTGAGGAGAGTAGAATGCTTCATATCAAAAGTAGGATGAGTTCCTTATCTTTGAATGATGGTGATGAAAAAGCTAACTTTTCTTTGAAAGGCAAGAAGAAGAAGTTTCCATCCAAGAAGACTCAAGACATGGAGATGGAGAGCAAATATGGAGCATCAAGTTCCAAAGGCAAGAGCAAGAAGGACAAGAAGAAGCTAAAGTGTTTCTTTTGTGGAAAAAAGGGACATTTGACTTCCAACAACACTCAACTTGTCAAAGATCATGCTATGGATGAGGAGGAGCTTCATGAAGATGAAGACCAAGTGGAACCTACTCCAAGTCCAAGGGTGCCAAGAAGATCAACAAGGACAAGGATGTTAAAAATTCACAATTCTAGCTTGACTAGTTTTGGTCATATGACTTGTAAATAGTTAGATGGTCATGATGTGGCTTGTCACACGTGCCAAATAGCATAGGATTCCATTCATAAGGATGTTCTCAAGTAGACCTAAGTGTTAGAACCTTTGGAATGAGTCCAAATTATGCTTAGATACAAGGGAGAAAAAATAGGAGCTATTTTTGATAATTTTTGCATTGTTGAGGGATCTCCAAGATTCCAACCCTAACTTGGTAGGGATGAAAGATCCACCAAAATTAGCATTAGGGATAGGTTTAGGGCTACTCATACCTCCCCAAAACCGTGATGGATCATGTATATATAGGTGATGATATCTCACCAAAGTCAATCAAGCAATTTCATGTTTTTTCTCTCAGAATGGTGCAATTGCTCTCTATGTTTATAATTGTTTGAGTACTTGTGATTACTAATGATTATAGTATTGAATGTAGGTCTAGTGTACAGTACTCAGACTGTGGTAGGCCGTACTCTCACACGTGTGAAGCCTTCTTCAAGGATTTGGGCCATTTAGTGAGGTTCAAGCATAGATTTTTGACGGTTCAACTTGTGCTAATCTTATGAAATCATAATCTATTGTTTCCCTCATCATTTCAAGTGTTTTAGGATCCTTATTTGCTGTTACAAAGGATTGAGCCATCAAGGCTCACTTATAGTGACAAAGGAGAGCAAAGGGAAGATTCTCAACTCCTCAACTCTTATACTTTCTTGACTACTATGCTTGAAGAACCAACTAGTTTTGAGGAAGCAAATAAGTCTCAATATTGGAGGAAAGCTATGCAAGTAGAGTTTGATGCATTAATGGAAAATCAAACTTGGAAACTTGTTGATTTACCTTATGGAAAGAAGCCTCTTACTTGTAAATGGATATATCGACTGAAATATAATCAAGATGGTTCCATTCATAAGTACAAAGCTAGACTTGTAGCAAAAAGTTTTTTGCAAGTCAAAAGCATAGATTATGATGAAACCTTTGCACCTGTTGCAAAGTTTGTGACCATTAGATTAATCATATGTCTTGCAACTTCTTTCAAATGGGAGCTCTTCCAACTTGATGTGACAAATGCTTTCTTGAATGGATTCTTGGAAGAGGAAATCTACATGTGCTAACCCGAGGGCTTCATCAAAGATGGAGAAGAAGACAAGGTGTGTCTCTTGAAGAAGAGTTTTTATGGACTCAAGCAAGCACCAAGAGCATGGTACTCTAGGTTGTATTCCTATCTTATTTCCATTGGATTTGTTGTAAGCTCTTATGAACCATCATTGTACTACAAATGTAATGATGGAAATATCATTATCTTAATTTTATATGTTGATGACATTATACTAAGATGAAATGATCTAGATGGCATCAAGAATGTAAAAGTTTCCTTGTCTAGTGAATTTAAGATGGTAGATCTAGAACTTCTTAAAGTTATACTTGGAATAGAAGTCACTAGAAGTAATGATTTTACCTTCATATGTCAATCTAAGTATGCTCAATCAATCTTAGCAAGATTTGGCATGATTGATTATAAAGGAGTTGTAACTCCTATGGAACTAAGTGTAAAAGTTTCTAAGGAAAGTGACGAAGCATCCTTTGAGGACATCACTACCTATAGAATGCTTATTGGTTCCTTGATATACTTAACCATCACTAGACCAGATCTTAGTTTTTGTGTTGGCAAGTTGAGTCAATACATGCAAAGTCCATTAATATGTCATTGGAAAGGAGCAAAAAGGGTGTTAAGGTACATCTCGGCTACAAAATTCTTTGGCATAGTTTATGAAAGGACTAATATTTGTTTGAGAGCATATTCGGACTCAAGTTTTGCAGGTGACAAGATGGATAGAAGATTCGTAAGTGCATTTGCTACATTCTTATGTGGAGGAGCTATATCTTGGCTTTCTAAAAAGCAAGATACCATCTCTCTTTCATCAACAGAATCCGAGTATAAAGCTATGACAACAACAACAAAGGAGGTTCTTTGGCTTAAAAGGCTTTTGGCGGAGCTATATGTGATCAAGGATGAAGACATTCCATGCATATATTGTGACAATCAAGTAGCTCAACAACTTGCAAACAATCCAGTCTTCCATGCTCGAACAAAGCACATTGAGATTTCACATCATTTCATGAGGGAGAAAGTGCAAGCAAAGGAGATCAAGCTTATTCATGTTTCATCATCAGATTGCATTGCTGATATACTCACCAAGGCATTGCCTAAAGATCCATTTGTAAAATTAAGATTGGCTCTTGGAGTTATAGATAGATCTATGCTAGATCTACCAAGCTAGATTTTTGAGGAGGAGTGTGAAAAGGTGTACTTGTCATGTACCATAATCATATATGTTGTACATATGATTTAATTCAAGTTCTAGTGGCTAAAATGGCCAAAAACTAGTTTTTTAGAGATATGACACATGGCATTAATCTATTGATTGCATGAGCCAAATATTTTGAATAGGTGTCACATCCCATGTGTAGAGGACAACTCACACGTGTGGAAATAGCTGAATTAGACGAGTTTTTGCTTCTAGAAGATTTCATGAAGATCTACATATAGTGAGAAATTGGACCAAAAATGCCCAAAATGAAAAGTTTGATCCAAGTGTCAAAATTGCATGATGATGACAAGGCATCCTCACACGTGTGAGATCTGATGCATGATCAGTACCTTGAGCTACAAGAAGTGTATATATAGAGGCATATTTGGTCATAATCAATGTGAGACATCAATCTTGATTTTGGAAGCAATTTTGTGTGATTCTCTCCATTTGTCTACATTTGTTTTGATTATTTTGAGGTTCTATCATGGTGTACTTAATTTTCAGGTTGGAGTCTGTACTCAGACAGAGTTTCACACGTGTAAAGCTAGAAAGTACACCTACCTTCATTAATGATTGTTCTTGTTAGCAGGATGATCAAGAAGATACTTTACGTACCAGGTTTGAAGAAAAATCTACTTTCTGTTGGAGTCATTACTAATCAAAAGTTGAAAGTAGAATTCGCCCATGATCGTTGCTTTGTGAAAGATGTGAACCAAAAGTTCAAAGTTATTGCGGATGGAGTAAGAGAGCCCAATACAAAATTGTACAGGTTGAATGCTACAATCAAGGGACAACATGGACTTGTATCGTCCATTCCATCGCAAACTGAGTTGTGGCATAAGAGGCTTGGTCACTTGAACTTGGGAAGCCTCAGTTTGATGAGAAAATTGGAGATGGTAATAGGATTGCCTACCATATAAGATCACTTGAAATCGATGTGCGAATCTTGTGTATATGGGAAGCAGCATCGAGAGAAGTTCAATAAACAGGGTGCTGCAAGAGAAAAGAACATCCTGGATTTAATCCACACAGATTGATGCGGGCCTATGAGGACCATGTCCTTAGGTAAATTCTTCTATTTCATGACCTTTATTGATGATATGTCACATAAGACGTGGGTCTACTTCTTGAAGAAGAAATCAGATGCATTTGAAAACCTCAAGAGCTTCAAAGCATTGGTCGAAAATCAGACAAGTAGGAAGATCAAAGTCCTAAGATCAGATAGTGGAGGTGAGTACAAGTCTAATGACTTCAATGATCTTTGTGATCAATGTGGGATTAAAAGACAATTTCAAGCTCATACTCCTGATCTCAATGGTGTAGCTGAGTGCAAGAATCGGATGATTGTGGAAAGTGCCAGATCTATGCTAGCTGAGATGAAACTAGCAAAATATTTTTGGTCAGAAGCATGCAGCACGCCAGTCTATCTTCAAAATAGAAGTCATACCATTGCCATACCAAAGATAACACCTGAGGAAGCATTCACGAAGAAGAAGCCAAAGGTGAACCACTTGCGAATCTTTCGATGTAAGGCCTTTGTACACGTTCCTAAGAGAGATGTAAACTTGATGTAAAAGCTATCAAATGTATATTCCTAGGATATGATGATCGTGTGAAGGACTATAGATGTTTTGATCCAGTGGAAAACAAAGTCCATACAAGCCGTGATGTTATCTTTGATCAATCCAAGATGTATGAAGATGAGGATGCTGAGAAGATAGAGACATCCAGTGGGAAAGATGGTATAGTGAGGATACCACCTAATGATGATCCATTCATTGACCTTCCAAGTGATGAAAAAGAGAATACATCTCAAGATACTACTACTCAACCTCAAGAGATAGGTTGGAGAGGTAGGGACAAACCTTTTGGTGCAAGAAGGATTGAAGTTGCAGGTGACAAACGTAAGGAGAAGGATGTACCTTGGGATACATTTTCACCAGGAAGCCGATCAGTTGACAGGAAGCTCCCTAAGTGGTTTGAGAGATTGTTGGAGAGCCGCGACATGGATGACTTTCCAGGATCATCTAGCCAGGAAGAGCTATGAAGATCAACAAGAGAGAAGACACAACCTGAAAGGTATGAAGCAAATTATGCTCTCTTATCTAGCATTATTCAAAGCAAAGAACCTTCGACTTATGGTGAAACGAATGATGATGACATTTGGGTCAAGGCCATGGGAGAGGAGATGGAGTCAATTGCGAAGCATAGCACATGGGACATAGTAGAACCACCAGTTGGCAAGAAACCCATTGGTTGCAAATGGGTATACATGACTAAGTACCTTGTCGATGGAAGTATAGCAAAGCACAAGGCAAGATTGGTGATCAAAGGGTATGCACAAAATAAAGGCATCGACTATGAGGAGACCTTTGCATCAGTTTGTAAGTGGAATCCTCTACATCTACTTGTTGCTTTAGCTTCACATTTTGGTTGGCCTTTGCATCAGATGGATGTGAAATATGCTTTTCTAAATGGTGAGTTAGAAGAAGAAGTGTTCATGGATCGACTTGAAGGCTTTGTAGCGAAGGGACAGGAAAATAAAGTATGTCGCTTGAAGAAAGCGCTTTATGGTCTTAAACAGACACCACGTGCGTGGTATAACAGGATTGATGCCTACTTTTGTTCAAAGGGGATGGTAAGAACACATTCTGATCCAAATCTATATGTCTTATGCTTTGATGTCTTTATGTTGATGACGTGATTATTACGGGAAATAATCAAGAGATGATAGACATGATTAAGAAAGACCTCATGGAGCAATTCGAGATGACAGATCTCAGCCTGATGCATTATTGCCTTGGAGTAGAGGTGTGACAAAAAGGACACGAAGTGGGTTTAACACAAGTGAAGTATGTCAAAGAATTGCTGCACAGGTTTAGGTTGCAGGATTGCAAACCAGTAAATACTCCTATTGACCAAGGTAAAAAGCTTTCTAAGCTTGATGAGTCATAGTCATTTGATGCTATGCTGTATAGACAGTTAGTAGGGAGCTTGATTTACCTTTCCACGACTAGACAAGATATATGCTATGTTGTTGGCATTGTAAGTCAGTTTATGGCAGCACCTACGGAAACGCATTGGAAGGCAGCTAAACGCATGTTGCGTTATGTGAAAGGCACTTCAGATTATGGCTTGATTTACAGGAAGCATGATGGTTTACCTGAGTTGTGTGGCTATGTGGATGCAGATTGGGGAGGTGACTATGATGATTGTAGATCCACCACAGGGTATGTATTCCAGGTTTGTGGTAGTTGCTTTTTCTAGTCTAGGAAAAAGCATAGTACAATTACTCTATCCACCACAAAAGCAGAGTATAAGGCAATGTGTAGTGCAGAACCAGAAGCTATATGGTTGAGACAAATCTTGGAAGAAGTTGGCATGAAGTCCCACGACATTACATAGCGATAGTCAGAGTGGCATTCAGCTAGCAAAGAATCTAGTGTTCCATGCGAGAACTAAACACATTGAGATTCAGCATCACTTTATACGTGAGAGGCTGTTGAGTCGTGAAATTCATGTTGTTCATTGTAGCACAAAAGAACAACTAGCTGATATTTTCGCTAAGCCACTTGTTGGAGAAAAGTTTGATAAGTTTAGATCAAAGCTTTCTGTACTTAAAGTTTATTGACTTTAAAGCTATGTATATGACTGTATAAAAAGTAGACTCTACTTTAAGGGAGAGAGTTAGAATTAAAGTAAAATCACTGTGCTACTGTGCTGTGTTCCTATTAGTGGATAAGGATCAGTTGGCCTCGCCACAAGGCAAGTCGACGGGACACACGTCCCGCCAACGACAACCTGGGTCATGCATGAGTTGCCTGAGTGAACAACTATATGTACAGTGTAATTTCATTTTGAGAAATACAATTGCTATGTGAGCTTGCAGTGGAGAGTGTTTTCTGTCTGTGTAGCATGATCTGTGTTCATGTGCAAAGCAAATTCTAAGTGTATGTATATATATGTATGTATCTATATATATGTATATTATATATATATATATATATATATATATATATATATATATATATATATATTTAAACTTATGTACACTTTTGCGCATGTGTATGGGTGCACCCATGCATCCTCCTCCCCTCACCATGCATAAGCTTTTTCTAACTAAAAAACTTGGGGAGGAGGATGCATGTATGGGAAAAAGGATGCATGTATGAGCAAAGTGCATATCCCCATACATTTGCACATTGTATGCATTGGAGGGTGGGCCCCAAATATCTTTCTCTAAATTGAAATATCTTTCTCTAAATTGGGGGGTGGCCCCCAAATATTTTTCTCTAAATTCAAATATTTGAAGTTTGAAGTTAAGGTTTTATTTTCTTCACACACTTCAATGTGCTTTAAACTTTAGCCAATAATCTTTATTACATGGCTTTCTTATCTATTTTGAATTACCAAAGTTTTACCCATAAATCATGAACATAAACTTTTTTTTGACTACCTAAAATTGCTTTTTTTTTTTTTTCTCAATCCTTCAAATCTCTATCTTGGCCCACCATTTTCATGAATGTTTAACCACAAGCCCAAACTCACTATCTTTAATTTCAAAGGATCAAATTTTTTCAAAGACTCGAATTTTTCCAAAGGATTAAAGGACCCTTTGTACTGTCAAGTCAAATTTTTCAAAAGACTCGAATTTTTTCGAAGACTCGAATTTTTCGAAAGACTCGATTTTATTTTCCAACGACTAGAATTTTCCTGAAGACTCGCATTTTTCCGAAGGCTCGAATTTTTCTGAAGGCTCGAACTTTTCCAAAGACTCGAATGTTTGATATTCGAGATGCGAGATGTGCAAGATTGGCCATCATCCAAATCATCGGTTGCCACCTAGATCGGCCTCCATTGCCCGTCAATGACGGGCACTGTTTACTAGTATATATATATATATATATATATATATATATATATATATATATATATATATATATATATTCATAGATGCCCAGCGTTTTTGAAACGCGTTCAGAAACGTGGTTCAGAAACGCGTTTCTGAAATTTTAAAAAAAATTCCTGATTTTTTTTTTTTTTTGGTTTTTTTTGAGACAATATGGGTATCAGATGAAAGCTCTAATTAAGAACATAATTATTGTGTAATCTGTCTACTGTTTCGAGTGCAAGATGGTCCAGTTCAGGTGTATTAATCCAGGTTGGGTTCTGTCAAGGATAAAAATTCAAAACTAATCTCTAGCCTGTTCGTTACGATCGTAGATGGTCTCAGTAAGTGTGTTTTCGCTTAGGGAGTTGGAAGGCAAAATCATGAAGAGGCCTTACTCTCGGACCATGCCGTTGGGGGGCGTTGCCCGCCAAACCCTGCACCAGGGGGCTACCGTCTCCCGGACTCCCTGTTTCTCGGGAGACTACTGCCCCCAAACCCCCTGAACATGTATTGAAAACCAGTGCAAATAACAACCAAATAGCTATTGAAAATAAGGTCTGTTTGTGTCCCACCTACTACACTTCTGAGAGACAAAACGCGGTTTTAAAAACTCATTCTCCTTGAAACTCGTTTCTAGGCATCTATGATATATATATATATATGTATGTAGGTATATATATATATATATATATATATATATATATATATATATATATATATATTTAAACTTATGTACAGTTTTGCGCATGTGTATGGGTGCACCCATGCATCCTCCTCTCCTCACCCATGCATACACACTTTCTTAACTAAAAATGATGGGGAGGGGGATGCATGTATGGGAAAAGTGCATATCCCCATACATTTGCACATTGTGTGCATTGACGGGTGGGCCCCAAAAAGATTCCCCACCCCTCCCTCCCACTC
The DNA here is from genome assembly GCA_029204225.1 of Diphasiastrum complanatum. Taxonomy (NCBI): domain Eukaryota; kingdom Viridiplantae; phylum Streptophyta; class Lycopodiopsida; order Lycopodiales; family Lycopodiaceae; genus Diphasiastrum; species Diphasiastrum complanatum. The sequence goes on along the minus strand of CM055095.1, from coordinate 64,592,450 downwards.
ACTAAATTCAAATATTTGAGGTTTGAAGTTAAGGTTTTATTTTCGTCATACACTTCAATGTGCTTTAAACTTTAGCCAATAATCTTTATTACATGGATTTCTTATTTATTTTGAATTTTACAAAGTTTTACCCATAAATCATAAACATAAAAATTTTCTTGACTACCTTAAACTGCTTTTTTTTTTTTTTTTTTTTCAATCCTCAAATTCCTATCTTAGCTTGCCATTTTCAAGAATGTTGAACCACAAGCCCAAACTCAGTAGCTTTAACTCCTAAATCGTTACCCACAAGCTTTTATCCATGGGCCAAAAAATGCACAGTTGAAAAAAAAGGAGGGATGGGGTGAGGGGAGCAAAAGAGACAATAAAAAGAGAAAAATAGGGGGGGAGGGGGAATTTGAAACACATGTGCGTGTGTGTGCGCGCCTGTGTGTGTGTGTGTGTGAAGAGAGAGCTTTCCCCAACACATCGAATGTGTGTGTGCGTGCACACACACACACACACACATCTCCATATAAAAAACTTTGTGGATGAGGTATATTGTATGGATGAAGTATAGAGCCTAGAGTCATTTTTCCTCCTTCCCTCCCTCCCACGGGCCCCAGTTTTTTTTTCTCTCTCTCTCTCTCTCTCTCTCTCTCTCTCTCTCTCTCTCTCTCTCTCTCTCTCTCTCTCTCTCTCTCTCTCTCTCCATACACAGGCTGACCAACCACTCATAGAGGGAGGGAGGTGCCTCCATGCCCCTAAAAAAATTTAAGAAGGTTGGGGTGCCTCCATTCCATTAAAAATGAATTTATGTTCCCACCCCATATGTTCTTCCCTTCTCCTATCAGTCCACCTAAAAAAACATAATCGATGACGCCCGTCCGCCAGCCCGCGTCGTCTGCCATCCATTGCTCGTCAACAACGGGCACTCTATACTAGTATATGTGTGTGTGTGTGTGTGTGTATGTATGTATACGTATATATATATATATATATATATATATATATATATACCATAGTGCCATGTGGTACCGTTGTTATGGTACCGTCGATACCATAACAATGGTACCGCCCTTGGATCCGTGGTACCAGGGCGGTACCATTATAAAAAGATAACTATAAAAAATTTAAATTTTTTTCCCTTGTTATTTTCGTAATTTTTTTTTTTGGTACCGTGGGACCGGTAAGGTATCGCGGTACCGGAATCCTCGGTACCCGGTACCGCGGGACCTATGATGTATACATATATATATACTAGTTGTGAGTGCCGGTCGTTGACGGGCAATGGAGGTCAATCTAGGTGACGGTCGATGATTTGGAAATTGAGTATCTCGTTGACGGGCGATGATTTTCCAATGATTTGAAAATTTAGTATCTCCTCGTTGACGGGTGGAAGATGTATGTGTGTACGTGGCCGAAGTGTGCCAACCGACGTGTCGCATTGTTCGAGAGGGGAAGACATATTTTGGGAGGGGGAGCCATTTTTTAGGAGGGGATCCTCGGTACCCGGTACTGCGGGACCTATGATGTATACATATACATATATATATATATATATATATATATATATATATACATATACATATATATATATACTAGTTGTGAGTGCCGGTCGTTGACGGGCAATGGAGGTAGATCTAGGTGACGGTCGATGATTTGGAAATTGAGTATCTCGTTGACGGGCGATGATTTTCCAATGATTTGAAAATTTAGTATCTCCTCGTTGACGGGTGGAAGATGTATGTGTGTACGTGACCGAAGTGTGCCAACCGACGTGTTGCATTGTTCGAGAGGGGAAGACATTTTTTGGGAGGGGGAGCCATTTTTTAGGAGGGGGAGGGGGAGTGTTGCATTTTTCTGGAGGGGGAGGGCCAATGTCGCGAAAATTTCGCAAAAATTACTGAATCTTTTGCAAAAATATCTCAAAATTTTTTTTTCTGAAGGCTACGTGAAAATCTCGATGCCTTCGTGAAAATAGCTCGAAAAGCGAAAAGGCCTCAAAAAGCTCGCAAAAAATTCGAAAAAATCAGCGGGATGCGAGACCGACCCTCGAAAAATACCTCGAACCTCGAAAAGTACCTCAAAAATATCTCAAAAATACCTCAAAGATTGAGACACTGACTCTCGAAAGCAACTCGAAATAGCTTGAAAAGTACCTCGAAATATCTCGAAAAGTATCTCGAACTACCTCGAAAAATGAGACACCAACCCTCGACACTGACCCTCGAAATACCTCGAAAGTACTTCAAAATACCTTGAAAAGTACCTCGAAATACCTCGAAAATTGAGACACTGACCCTCGAAAACTTGACTATGAAAATACCTCGAAATACATCAAAAAATTGACACTGAAAATACTTCGAAATACCTTGAATATTGAGACACCTTGAAAATACCTCAAAAATTGAGACACTGAAGTACCTCAAAAGTACCTCAAAATACCTCCAAATTGACACTGAAAACACCTTGAAATACCTCGAAAATTGACACGGAAAACACCTCGAAATACCACAAAAGTACCTCAAAAATTGAGACACTGAACCCTCGAAATACCTCGAAATACATCAAAAATTTGAGACACTGACCCTCGAAAGTACCTCGAAAAGTTGACATTGAAAATACCTTGAAATACCTCGAAAGTACCTTGAAAAATTGACTTCGAAATGCCTCGAAATACCTCGAAAAGTACCTCGAAAATTAAGACACTGACCCTCGAAAGTACCTCAAAAATACCTCTAAAATTAAGACACTGACTCTCGAAAGTACCTAGAAAATACCTCGGACATAGCGACACTGACCCTCGAAAATACCTCCAAATTGACACTGAAAACACCTCGAAATACCTCAAAAATTGACACTAAAAGTACCTCGAAAATTGACACTGAAATAACTCGAAAGTACCTCGAAAAATTGACACTCACCCTCGAAAGTTCCTCAAAAAGTTGACACTAAAAATACCTAGAAAGTACCTTGAAAAATTGACCTAAAAAATTGAGACACTTACCCTCAAAAGTATCTCAAAATAGCTCGAAAAGTACCTCGAAAGTACCTCAAAAATTGAGACACTGACCCTCAAAAGTACCTCAAAAAGTTGACACTAAAAATATCTCAAAAATACCTCGAAAAATTGACACTGAAAATACCTCAAAAATTGAGACACTGACCTTCGAAAGTACCTCGAAAAGTTGACACTGAAAATATCTCAAAATACTACGAAAATACCTCAAAAATTGAGACACTGACCCTTGAAAGTACCTCAAAAAGTTCTTCGTAAAATTGACATTGAAAATACCTCGAAATACCTCGACGATACCTCGAGAGTCTCCCAAAATTTGTCTTCACAATTGACAATGAATGACCCTTAATATGTACCTCGAAAATTTGGAGTCTCCAAAATTTGAGTTTTGAAAATTTAGAGACTCTCAAAATTCGAGTTTCGAGTCTCCACAAAACTTCGTCTCTCTACAAATTGTCTTGAAAATTTCTAGACTCCAAAAAATTGAGTTTTGAGTCTCGAAAATTTCGTGTCTCCAAAAATTGAAACCTCATTGTATCTCAAAAATATCCCAAAAAATTCGTGTCTTGAGTCTCCAAAAATTCGTTCCTCCACAAATTAAGTCTCGACAATTTGGAGTCTCCAAAAATTCCGTCTCGCAAGTACCTCAAAATACCTCGAAAAATTGACACTGAAAATACCTCAAAAATTGAGAAACTGACCCTCGAAAATACCTCCAAATTGACACTGAAAACACCTCAAAATACCTCAAAAATTGACACTGAAAGTACTTTGAAAAGTACCTCAAAAATTGACACTAAAATAGCTCGAAAGTACCTCAAAAAATTGACACTGACCTTCAAAAGTTCCTCGAAAAGTTGACACTGAAAGTATCTCGAAATACCTAGAAAGTACCTTGAAAACTTGATCTCGAAAATACCTTGAAAATTGAGACACTGACCCTCGAAAGTACCTCGAAATAGCTCGAAAAGTACCTCGAAAGTACCTCAAAAATTGAGACACTAACCCTCAAAAGTACCTCGAAAAGTTGACACTAAATATATCTCAAAAATTCCTCGAAAAATTGACACTGAAAATACCTCAAAAATTGAAACACTGACCTTTGAAAGTACCTCGGAAAGTTGACACTGAAAATACCTCGAAATACTACGAAATTACCTCAAAAATTGAGACACTGACCCTCGAAAAGTTCATCAAAAAATTGACATCGAAAATACCTCGACAGTACCTCGAGAATCTCTTAAAATTCGTCTTTACAATTGACAATGACCCTTGAAATGTACCTCGAAAAATTGGAGTCTCCAAAATTTGAGTCTCGAAAATTTAGAGACTCTCAAAATTCGAGTTTCGAGTCTCGAAAATTTCATGTCTCCAAAAATTGAAACCTCACTATATCTCAAAAATATCTAAAAAAATTCGTGTCTTGAGTCTCCAAAAATTCGTTCCTCCACAAATTAAGTCTCGACAATTTGGAGTCTCCAAAAATTCCGTCTCGAAAGTACTTCAAAATACCTCAACATTGAAAATACCTCAAAAATTTGAGACATTGACCCTCGAAATACCTCGAAAACAACTCGAAATGTACCTCAAAAATGCCTCCAAAAATTCGTATCTTGAGTCTCCAAAAATTCGTCTCTCCACAAATTGACAATGACCCTCAAAATGCACCTCGAAAATCTGGAGACTCCAAGAATTTGAGTGAGTCTCCACAGATTGCCTCGAAATTTGTAGACTCCAAAAATTTGAGTTTTGAGTTTTGAAAATTTCATGTCTCCAAAAATTGGAACTTCGAAATGTACCTCGAAAATATGTCCAAAAAATCATGTCTTGAGTCTCCAAAAATTCGTTCCTCCACAAATTGAGTCTCGAAAATTTGGAGTCTTCAAAAACTCCGCCTCGAAAATACCTTGAAAATTGAGACACTGACCCTCCAAGTACCTCAAAATGTACCTCAAATTTACCTGTCTTGAGTATCCAAAAATTCGTCTCTCCACAAATTGACAATGGCCCTTGAAATGTACCTTGAAAATTTGGAGTTTCCAAAAATTGAGTCTCGAAAATTTGGAGACTCCAAATTTTTGAGTCTAGAAAAATTCGAGTTTCGAGTCTCTCCACCAAATTTCATCTCTCCACAATGTTTTGAGTCTCGAAAATTTGGAGACACTCCAAAAATTTGAGTTTTGAGTCTTAAGAATTTCGTGTCTCGAAAAATTTGGGACTCAAAACATTGAAGTCTCCAAAGATTCGAGTTTAGACATTCATTTCTAGAAAAATTCTCTGAATTTGAGTCGAGTCAAGTGAGAAAAATTCTCTGAATTTGAGTCGTGTGTGTGTGTGTGTGTGTGTGAGAGAGAGAGAGAGAGAGAGAGAGAGAGAGAGAGAGAGAGAGAGAGAGAGAGAGAGAGAGAGAGAGAGAGAGAGAGAGAGAGAGAGAGAGAGAGAGAGAGAGAGAGAGAGAGAGAGAGAGAGAGAGAGAGAGAGAGAATTTGTTGAGATTTTTTCAATGTTTTAGTGAGAGAGTTTTGAGTCTCTCCACAGAGAGAATTTGTTGAGATTTTTTCAGTGTTTTAGTGAGAGAGTTTCGAGTCTCTCCACAAAATTTCGTCTCTCCACAATGTTTTGATTCTCGAAAATTTGGAAACACTTCAAAAATTTCGAGACTCAAAACATTGAAGTCTCCAAAAATTAGAGTTTAGACATTCATGTCTAAAAAGATTCTCTGAATTCGAGTCGAGTCAAGCGAGAAAAATTCCCAGAATTCAAGTCAAGTGTGTGTGTGTGTGTGTGTGTGAGAGAGAGAGAGAGAGAGAGAGAGAGAGAGAGAGAGAGAGAGAGAGAGAGAGAGAGAGAGAGAGAGAGAGAGAGAGAGAGAGAGAGAGAGAGAGAGAGAGAGAGAGAGAGAGAGAGAGAGAGAGAGAGAGAGAGAGAGAGAGAGAGAGAGAGAGAGAGAGAGAGAGAGAGAGAGAGAGAGAGAGAGAGAGAGAGAGAGAGAGAGAGAGAGAGAGAGAGAGAGAGAGAGAGAATGGATTTGTTGAGATTTTTTTAGTGTTTTAGTGAGAAAGTTCGTCCAATTTGAACTCCTCCAATTCGAGTCGAGTTGAGTTCGTCCAATTCGAGTCGAGTCTGCAATTATTCCAATTTGTTTCTAGAAAAATTCGAATTTAGACATTTGTGTCTATAAAAATCCTGCACATCAAACCTGAATTGTAAGCTTGCCTACTTAAGTTGAGAGAAATTCCCAAAGTATAACCTGTTTGTCAAATTTCAGAGTTTATGGATTGAAATTGATCTACAAATGATCACAAAGAGTGATTGGTAGCTTGGGATCTTGATCTATATCAAGACTAGCTTCCAAATCTAGCTTATACTTGACAATCTTTGTGTTTTCAAGCAAGAACAATAAAAAAAGATGATCCACGGCTTCACACGTGTGAAGTACAGCTACTGTATGGCCTGATAACAGAGAAATAGTTTACTTATCATTTACAAAGCATTTATAATAATGGATCCATCATGGATCAAGTACAAATTCACCATAATCTCTCTCTAAGCTACATCCAGCACGTGTAGGACAGCTCATTGTACTTATCCATATCCACTTTGGATAAGATCTATCAAGTTTTCCACATCATCCATTGGTGGTTTGTGTTGACCTTCTAGATTCCTACAATCTAGGACCTAACTCCTATAATTTAGGAGATGTCATATTAGACTCAAATGAAAGCTAATCAAAATAGATCTAAATATTAAAAGTGTCATTTCACACGTGTGGACAGGTCCTCACACGTGTGGATCCACATAGATGTCTAATATTCATCAGAAACCATGTGAAAATTGCTAAATTCTAAGACTCCTCAATTTTTACATGATACAACTATAGTACATCTATTTACAACACCTAAGGCTGATCTTAACTTGATAAATGAAGCCTTTGGCAAGGCTTTAGTGAGTAGATCATCAAGGCAATCTGAAGAAGACATATAATATAGCTTGATCTCCTTTGCTTGAACCTTTTCCCTCACAAAATGGTGAGCAATCTCTATGTGCTTGCATGGAATGGTTGCTAATGCTTGGCTTGATTGGTTGTCACAAAATATTGTTGGCTGCTCCTCAGCCTCCATGACTTGTAATTCCACCAAAAGCCTCTTCAACCATAGAATCTCCTTTGTTGTGGATGTTAGTGCCTTGTATTCTAATTCGGTTGAAGATAGAGAGATAGTATCTTGCTTTTTGGAAAGCCAAGACACTATGCCATTTCAAAGAAAGGTAACAAAAGCACTTGTGGACCTCCTATCCACCTTATCACCTGCAAAATCAGCATCCGAATATGCCCTTAAGGCTAGATTAGATCCATCATATAAAATGCCAAATTTTTTGGTGGCCGAGATGTACCTCAACACCCTTTTTGCATTTTTCCAATGACAAACCAATGGATTTTGCATAGATTGGCTTAGTTTGCCTACAATATAGCTTAGATCAGGTCTAGTTATAGTAAGATATATCAAAGAGCCTACAAGTCTCCTATATAGTGTGATTTCCTCAAAGGATGCTTCATCATCACTATTGGAAACTTTTACATTTTGCTCCATAGGAGGATTGACAAATAAAACATAAATCCTTGCCTCTTGAAACTTCTATTCCTAATATGAAAATAAGATTACCAAGATCTACCATCTTAAACTCCTTAAACAATGCTACTTTCACTTCTTGTATACTATCAAGATCATTTCCACTAAGGATAATGTCATCAACATACAAAATGAGAATGATGATTTTATCATCATATAATCTTAAGTACAAAGAAGGATCATAAGCACTTACAACAAACTTAATAGTGCTTAAGAAGGTATTTAGCCTAGAGTACCAAGCTCTAGGTGCTTGCTTAAGCCCATAAAGGCTTCTTAGCAACAAACACACCCTCTTGATCTTCTTTGATGAAGCCCTCGGGTTTCCTCATGAAAATCTCCTCTTCCAAATATCCATTGAGAAAAGCATTAGGACATCTAAGCCATCATCCATCAATTGTCCTACACTTAACAAATTCTTAGTTTGTGTAGGAGCATAGAGTACATTATCAAGATCTACTCTTTTAGAGGATCCAAGACTTAAGGGAATAGTTCCCACTCCATTTATTCTACATTCTTGATCACTTGCTGTTAGAATAGACTTTTTACAACCCTTTTGGAATGTCATGTGGGAACTAGCCCCACTATCAATCCACCATGTGTCATTGGAGTAGATTTTTGATGTTGATGTAGAAGCCATGAAGTATGAGTCCACTTCATCCTCATCTTCCTCAAGAGTGAGGTTGCCTTGTTTGCTCTCTCCTTGTGCATTCTTCTTCTTGAAACACTCAGATGCAAAGTGCCCCTTCTTTCCACAAAAGAAGCACTTGAGTTTGGCTTTGTTCTTCTTTCCACCTTTGGAGCTTGATGGTTGATCATCATTCTTGGTCTCCTTGTGTTGGATCTTCTTCTTTGACTTTGCCTTTCCCTTGCTTGAGAAGTTGGCCTTCTCATCACCATCATGCAACTTAAAGGATCCAATCCTTTGCTTGACATGAAGGATCCTACTCTCCTCGGCTACAAGCACACTATGAAGCTTGTCTATGGAAGGTAGTGCATCTTGAATAGCAAAGCTTTGTACAAGATTGGAGAACTCATCTCCAAGACCATTCAAGATGATTTGAACAAGCTCATCATCATGAATACCCTCACTAATGATGGAAAGTTCTTTGTTGAGAGATTTAATTCTCAAGACATACTCTTGAGCACTCTCATCACTCCCTCTAATGCTTTGAAGAACTTTATTTCTAATCATAAGAACTCTAGAGGTATTTTTGGATTCATAAGTCCCTTTGAGGTAGTTCCACGCCTCCTTGGCCGAGGTACAAGATGCTACTTCCTTTAGAAGTTCATTACTAGCTCATTTTCAAGCAATGTAATGCTACTCTAGCTCTCTTTTTGTACCTCACTTGATCTTGACCTCCTTGAGGTTCTTCTTCCTCTCCTATGACAAGATCAAACATATCTTGGAGCACTAGTAGTGACTCCATTCTTACTTTCCAAGTTGAATAATTATTAGAATTTAGCCTTTCACTAGCCTCAAGAATATAGGCTCCAAGTGAACCCATTCTAACTAGTAACAAGTACAACAGATGTACTATTCAAAGGCTCTTCCTTCTTTCTTTCTCAGAATTTAGCTAAATGCTACTTTCTTGAATCTCACTAGACTCAAGAAGCAAGTTCTATAATGATCTTGAACTCAAAAAGATTTGGGAAAGTGTATTCTACACAATCTATTCACTTAGAATCTTGGATTTGATTTTTGGAAGTGCCAATGCCTTCCTATGATGTTTAGAATTGGTTTTAGTTTCACTCTTGAACTAAAAACATAAGCCTCAAACTCTCTCACAAGGATTTGTAGGTTTAATAAGATTCTAACACCATTCACTCATCAAATCTATAATGGAAACAATGGTTTTTCATAAGCACATCACTAGTTTCACTCTACACAACTTGTTTGAAGCTCAAATATTGAAAAAACACAAAGTTTTGGTGAAAGTACAACTCCAGCAGCCTCTCAAACGTGTGAGAAGTACTTCTAAACTTTACACACTAATCTGAACCTCAACATCACAAGTAAACTATTAGAAAAGGTCGCCCTCCTTCAAAGTGACTCTAGCACCAATGCTTTCACCAAAATGAAGATTCTTGGATCATCAATCAAGCTCTTTGACTTGGCTTTGATACCATGTCAAATTTTAGAGTTTATGGACTGAAATTGATCTACAAATGATCACAAAGAGTGATTGGTAGCTTGCGATCTTGATCTATATCAAGACTAGCTTCCAAATCTAGCTTCTACTTGACAATCTTTGTGTTTCCAAGCAAGAACAATAAAAAAAGATGATCCACGGCTTCACACGTGTGAAGTACAGCTACTGTATGGCTTGATAACAGAGAAATAGTTTACTTATCATTTACAAAGCATTCATCCACAAAGAAAGTGCTTAAGAGAGTCAAAACACAATGATAGCTTCACAAACCAAGATTTCTCATCATTAGCTCAATAATGGATCCATCATGGATCAAGTACAAATTCACCATAATCTCTCTCTAAGATACATCCAGCACGTGTAGGACAGCTCATTGTACTTATCCATATCCACTTTGGATAAGATCTATCAAGTTTGCCACATCATCCATTGGTGGTTTGTGTTGACCTTCTAGATTCCTACAATCTAATTTAGGAGATGTCATGTTAGACTCAAATGAAAGCTAATCAAAATAGATCTGAATATTAAAAGTGTCATTTCACACGTGTGGACAGGTCCTCACACGTGTGGATCCACATAGATGTCTAGTATTCATCAAAAACCATGTGAAAATTGCTAAATTCTAACACTGTTGAAAACGAAAAATCATCTATCTTACTTTTAGGCTTGCTACAAAGTTTTGTCTATGCAAGTTTGCTGTTTCATAATGCCAAATTTGGCCTAGAAGGAACTCGAGCTATATGGGTTTCTCAAGTCTAGTTGATAGTATACAACTTGCATATAGATTGTAGACTTAAAAATGAAGTGAAATGGACACATGCATGATGATTTGTACAATTCTAGTTAGAAAAATGACACTTGGTAAAAGTAGGTAGAAATGCATGCATGAGATGTGACAAATGTCACTTGGACTCTAGTTTTCACTTTAGATGTGGATGAAAGGTGGATGGATGTGGTTCTACCTTGAGCTACCTCAAACTCCATAAATATGTGTAGCTATTCTCATAATCTTTGATGAAGGACCAAGCTTTGAAGCTATTCCATGCCATTCTGGATCTACACCATCATTTGCTTGAATATCTCTCTCTCTCTCTCTCTCTCTCTCTCTCTCTCTCTCTCTCTCTCTCTCTCTCTCTCTCTCTCTCTCTCTCTCTCTCTCTCTCTCTCTCTCTCTCTCTCTCTCTCTCTCTCTCTCTCTCTCGTGTTGAGGCTTATGCTCTTGCACTAAATTCTTGTACTTTTACTCTCTTGTAATCAAAGCTATCATTCTTTGATTCTTAGCATGCTAGATTGTGATTAAGCTATTAAATTCTATACTAGATCTTGCTATTCAATCTAGAATCAGTTTGTGTGCTAATCATAAAGCTTAATAAGATCATTTACATTTGTGGATCATTCCCCACACGTGTGAACTTGCTTGTCATGGTATCAGAGCCAAATTAAGCTTTGCATGCTATTATGTCTAATTGTTCAAAAATTTGTGAGCTAATTCAAGCAAAAAAGCAGTTAATCACTTTTCTTTATCTTTTCTTGAAAAGTGTTTGGATCAAAGAGGATAGAAACTGAATTCTCAGGTCAGAACTGAGATTGTACGGAATTCTGGAATTCTGCATGTGCAAAAATCATAGATTTTTAGTCCCCTTTACCTCCTTGATATTTGGTCCAAAGATAGTGGTGTTATAGCTTGATGGAAAGCTTATGAAGAATACTTTCCATAGAAATTGATCCCAAATGAATCTAATGTGTCTATCAAGAGTTATAAGCTCTTAAAGAGGGTAGGGATAGGTCCAAAATATGAGTGACCACTTTTTGATTTGATTTAATCATGCTTGATTCTTAATCCAAACTGAAGATCAAGACAAAGTTTGATGTTATTGAATACCTTTGAGCCTTCTAAAAATCATTAGTTTTTTTCTTTTGGAGCATCTAACACGTGCCAAAAGTAGAATTCAAGCTTGTCACACTGATCTAGATAATCTTGTTTTCTGGAATATTTGAGATCTATCTCAAATACAGTTGCAAGTTTTTCACATAGGAAGGAAGCACACCCTTGAAAATACCTATAGTGAAAGGGAGTAGCAACATTTAGTCTGATTGGAACAAGCTCAAACATATAATTGTCCAATAACTAACAAGTCTTCACAATATGGCATCTGTGGGAGGATATCTCCTAAAAGCAAGTGAAAGACTAAGTACCTCTAATTACTCAATATGGAAGGTAAGGATGGAGTCTATTTTGATACTCCAGGATGTTATGGACATAGTACTTGGTATTGAGGAGGAGCCGCAAGCACAGCTTGAAATACCAAAGTACAAGAAGAGAGCTAGATGGCTCTACATTTCATTAAGATGAATGTCTCTAATGAGATTCTAAGAGTAATAGGATCTTACACCACTGCTAAAGATGTTTGGGATGCACTTAAATCCATCTACGAAGCTTAGAACACTTCTAGAATACTCACTCTTAGAAATCAAACTCCAAAGTTTTCAAAGAAGTGAGGAGAGTGCATCAAATTATGTTCTGAGAGTAAAAGATCTTCATAGGGAGCTTGCTTCTGTTGGCGTCACAATCAATCAAGATGAGCTAGTACAAGTCATTCTAAATGGCTTAAAATATGACTATGATAATCTTTTTCAATCCTTTGCCATTAAGGAGGAGTTGTCCAATCTGTAAACTCTTCAAGGAATTCTCATCTCTGAAGAAGCTAGGCAAAGTTACAAACTATCTAGGATGAACAAACTCGAGCATATTGGAAGTGACAAAGCTCTCTTTGTCAAGGACAAGCATAAAGGAAGGAGCAAGAACTAGTTTTACCAAGCTTTCAATAAAGACAAAGCCAAGGAAAGAGACAAAGATGGTGAAGAGGATGACTCATCTCATCCTTCTACTTCAAAGACCAAGAAGAAGAAAGTCAAGTGTTCTTTTTTTGGCAAGAAGGGGCACTATGCCTCTAATTGCTTCAAACAGAAAAATCAACCCAAACAAGCAAATCTCTCTACTGAGAAAGAAGAAGATTTTATTGCAAGTGATGGAGAAGGATCACTCATGGTGTCAAGCTTTTCTTCATCACCCTTCAAGAACGATGGAGCTTGGTACATAGATAGTGGAGCCTCTTCACATATGTGCTATTCAAAGGAGTCTTTTGACTCTATTGTACCTTATAAAGGACTTAAAAGATCTATTTATACTACAAATGATAATGAGTGCTTTATTGAAGGAATTGGCAACATTTCATTGAAACTTGCTTCTTCTAAAGTTCTATCACTTTCCAATGTTCTTTTTGTTCCTAAGCCTACAAAGAATTTGATTAGTGTTGGAAAGTTGCTTAATAGTGGTTGTGATGTAAAATTCAATTCCAATACTTGCTTTATCTGATGAGATCCTAGCTAATGAATCTAGATTTGGTGAAATCTTCAAGTTGAATTCTTATGAGAATGCAAACTTTTGTGAAGTTGCTCTTTTGTCTAAGGAGGAGTTATGGCATAGAAGGTTGGGGCATCCTAACTTTCAGTCTATGTTTTCTATGATCAAGTATGATAAGGCTACTAGCCTTCCAAGATCACTTTCGAAGGATATCAAGATCACAAGTTTTTATTCACATAGCATCAATAGGTGGCAACCTATTGAAGGAAAAAAAGGATCCTAAGTGCAACCTTTGTGGCAAGGGAGGATATTTTCTCAAGATGCTACAAAAAGAAGACCAACCCATCCAAGGAGAACCAAAGCAAGGGGGCCGAGGTGAAGGATGGAGCTTCAAGTTCGAAATGCAAATACAAGAAGGACAAGTCTAAGTTTCCTTTGTGGAAAGGTGAATGAGGCTTGGAGTCTCACAAGGACTTGCAAGATTTGTCTTCAAGAGTCCATCACAACACATGTCAAATCTTTTGAAATTTTTCATTTGGAAGTGCATTGTTTGGTTCAAGATGCAAAGATAGATGTCACTTTCATGAAAGTAACTTGGATTTATTTTATGTCCTTGGAAAGTATTTTGCTTGGAACTTTAGATAAGTTCAAACTTATTGTTATGATCCAAGAGAAATCAATCAAGAATAAGGAGCAGCAATCACAAAATGAAAATAGTTTCATTTATGCTATCATGTCAACTTATGGAGAACCATTTTGCTTTGAAGAGATTTTTGAATCTCAAAGGTGGATTAAGGCAATACTAGTTGAGTGTGATGCCTTAAAAGATAGCAAAATATGTTTTCCTTGTAAGCTTACATTAGTTATGAAGTCAAGGAAATGGAAATATCTTCATAATGTAGGATCTTTTGGTTTCAATAAGATCATGAATGATGTGTTCATTCATAAAGATGAAAATTGTAAGTTTTCAATCTTAAAGACAAGTTGTAAACTTCTTATGAGAATAAGTCAAGCATCCAAAGTGTAGTTAGCCTTATTGAGATGGAAATACCTTTTGATTTCAATATTGGAAAAATCATGCCAAGTTGTGGTGATTTTTGGACTTATGTTTCTAGCATAAGTAATCTTGATAATCATAGGAAGTGCATATTGAATGGTCATACTTGTTGTGATCATTATGAGACATGGAGGTCTCGGATTTCTATAAAAAAGGAGCACCATGAAGAGGATCTTAAGGAGTCATCTCAAGGTTCAAATGTGACAAGGATTGAGGAGGAGAATCCTTCTCAAGGTTCAAGTGTGCCAAGGATTGAGGAGGAGAAACCTTCTCAAATTGTGATTCCAAAAAGAAACTCAAGAAATATGGTTGAGTCCATGTGGCTCACATTTCAAGGGAAAGAGGAGCTTATCTCATGTGGTATACATCTCATACTTACTTCTCTTATGTCATTTGATAAATCAATTTGCTTTAGTGAGATCATTGCATCTCAAAATTGGAGTAAAGCCATACTAGTTGAGTGTGAAGTCTCTCTTGAGAACATAGATGATGTTCTTAAGAGATTGAAATTGATTTTAAATCAATTAGAAAGCAAATGGTTATTTCATCAAATGTATGCTCTTGAGTCATGCAAGAGCAAAAGTGATTTGTTAAGTGTGTGTATGTGTGTGAAAGTGTGTGTGCCATGTGCGTGTTTATGGAGGGTGTGTGTGTGTGTGTGTGTGTGTGTGAGAGAGAGAGAGAGAGAGAGAGAGAGAGAGAGAGAGAGAGAGAGAGAGAGAGAGAGAGAGAGAGAGAGAGAGAGAGAGAGAGAGAGAGAGAGAGAGAGAGATGCAATACAACACGATGTCCATATAAAGCAGAATGTGTGTGCATTTATAGTTTAACAAAAGGGGTAGAGAGAGGTGCAATACAACACAATGCAACACAATATCCTACAATACAGCATAATGTCTATAATGTACTATTGTGTGTGGGCTTTCATTTTCTTCAAATTTTGGCTCATTTGGATATCATATGTGAATGTTATGAGTGTTTCCGAGAGGAATTGATGCATTTTATCCCTCTCACTTTTAGGCTATCAAGTTCTCATGCACTCCTATAGAGATGCCTATAGAAATGACACATCGAGTCTCCCTTGGGCATCTAGGCTTACTCCATGACTTGAGCTTCCTTGGTGCTTTAAGAACAGTAATGGCACGCAAGTATGTCACCATATGTTTGTGGGGTGGTAATTGTGTGCCTTGTTAATAACATCTGAGTAGTTCAAGATCTCCTCATTAACTCCTGAAAATTGTATTAGCTCTCCGCAAACATTTTTTCAATCAAAATTTTTTGGTTTAGTATGATCAATTGCAACCCCAATTGTTTGGTTTACTATTGCACATCCCCATAGCCCCAAAGGCAATCGTGCCTTGTCAAGAATATTTGTGTTAGCTATGGAAAGTTTGATAAGATCAATGATCATAGTTCAGAAGCAATTTTGATCTTTCTTTAACAATCTTTGTCTAATATGGGTTATATTGGGTTTGAGAGAGAGAGAGAGAGAGAGAGAGAGAGAGAGAGAGAGAGAGAGAGAGAGAGAGAGAGAGAGAGAGAGAGAGAGAGAGAGAGAGAGAGAGAGAGAGAGAGAGAGAGAGAGAGAGAGAGAGAGAGAGAGAGAGAGAGAGAGAGAGAGAGAGAGAGTGTGTGTTAAAATAGATGAAACTATAGGGGTATACGATCGCGGTGCATCCCCCAAAGGAATAGACATGAACTGACTTCCAACCCATAGCCAGTTGCTACCTCCCAGGCTTAGGTATAGACTCGAGAAATTTATGTGCTACAATCAACCAACTCTCGGTTGTGAAGGTGGGCGTGTAGTTAAATACTACATTAAGAAAGCACCAAAAGATCTTAGAGAAAAAAATACCATTCAATGATCATTCCTCGATCATACAACCTACATTCTGTGCAACAAAAAAATTAGGTGATAAATAAATAGCACAACTTTCAGAATGTTGGGAGGCATATTCTTTGAGAGATCAGAGAAAAATGGCACCAAAACTTTGCAATGACTGCTCCAGGTGGTAGTGAAATCAGCTATGGCATCATAAAGTTTGTCTCGCCACTCACCTGGAAAATCGAGGACATCAAAGAAGTTGTTGCAGTATTTCCACATCTTTGAAAGATTTTTGGACATTTCATTGGACAGCCTTTCTACGCAAACGTGGACTATTGTCGGAAGATCGAAAGCTTGTGTCCTTTACAACAAAATGTTTACAAAAGCACTCGTAGATCCGGAAAAGGATTGTGAGAGAGGAAGAGGGGGGTGAGAGAGGTCGTGATTGATTTGCTCTCGTGATTTCCTTTATTGTTAGCGCAATCATCTGGATTAGCTTTACCTTCATCACCCTCTGCCGACGCTTCATTGACTGAGGACCAAATGCAGTTGAAGAGATGCTAAATGTGAGCATCGTCAAGAGTCTATCCAAGAAATGCTAAATGTGAGCATCTCCCAAGAATATGTAAGCTCTGATGATGCTGTGAATATGCTAATTAAAGGAAAACTGGAAATGTAAAGAAAGTGCGCAACAAATTGGTTGAAATATTATTGCCATTCTATTTTTTTGTACAACACAAAACAATGACTGCTTAAGGTAACTAGGAAACATGAAAATTGGAGATATTTTTTATAAGTCCAGATCAGATTCCTTGTAATATATATTTGAGAATAGTGGCCTACCTGAAGTTGGTGTGCTATTATCTTACCCCCACACAAAATCAAAGGTAAAATGTTCTCTCATCAAATTCGTCACATATATTTTTTCTATCTGAACTGAATGAGCTATTTTTTTGAAATTCATGAGAATTTCGCTAAGGCACTTCCTACTATGATTGAAAGGATATATTTACATTAAGTCAAGGCTAGTACCAACTGGCCTAATTGAGATAATATTGGTTAAAAATTGAGCAGACATTATAATTCAAAAGATTTCACTCATGTAGTATTAAACCATCAATACCATCGTAAATAAGATGGGCTTTTATCTTACAATAGTATTTTTTGACGCACTAAAGACACTGGTTCAACATTATTCTTTCCAGCTTGATTACCAAACTTTCTTATCATATTTATTCTTTTCAGCTGCTTTCTCATCCACTATTCCAACAGAGACACTCAGCCACTCTTCCAACAGAGACTCGCAGAGTATTCCACATCATTGGATGATTGCCCCTCATATGGAGAAGTGGTCATCAGGTTCTTGTAATCCACCACAGGTCTAGTCACTAAACTGGGCAACCATAAATCACAAAGCATTTGAAGAGCCAAATCAAGAAAGGGTAAACATTTACGTCAGAAGGAAATTTACCAAGGATGTTTGGACATCATCATCCTCTTCTTCTTTATCTTCTTGGGTACTGTTGCTGCTTTCTGATTCGAATTTCTCTTCTAATGATGAAGGCTCTCACACTCTGCTACTTTTGCTCTCCCCACACTTTCTTATGTCCGTGTCTTGAACACATTGCCTCCTTGCCACCAAAGCTTTTAGTGCATGTGCTTTCACACTCATCGTAGATTCTCACATAGAAGAGCGCATTCTGGAATCGCAGATTCTCGCACAGAAGAGTGCATCTTGGAGGAAGGTGGATCTTCATTGCGATCCCTGATCTGGGGTGTACTGGGACCTGTAGGGCATATTTTTTTTAGGAGGTCCTCACGTTTCTCTAATCTGTCATCTCTCTCTGCAATTCTAACATGCTTTTAGCTCCCGCCTGTATTCTTCATCCTTGTAAATATAACTTCCATATGAAAGATCATTGTGATAGCCAAGGTTATTTACATCACAACCATTTTCAAGCAACTTTCCCAAACTAATCAAGTTCTTTGTAAGTTTTGGAATGAAAAGAACATTAGAAAGTGCAAGAACTTTTGAAGAAGCAAGTTTCAATGGAATGTTGCCAATTCTTTCTATAGAGCATTCATGATCATTAGCAGTGTAAATAGATCTCTTAAGCCCTTTGTAAGGTATAATTGAGTCAAAAAACTCCTTTGAACAGCACATATGTGAAGAAGCTCCACTATCTATGTACCAAGCTCCATCTTTCTTGAAAGGTGATGAAGAAAAACTGGACACCATAAGTGATCCTTCTCCATCACTTGCAACAGAATCTTCTTCAATCTCTTTGGAGAGATTTGCTTGCTTGAGTTGGTTTTTCTTCTTAAAGCAATTAGAGGCATAGTGCCCCTTCTTGACACAGAAGAAACACTTCACTTTCTTCTTCTTGGTCTTCAAAGTAGAGGGATGAGATGAGTCATCCTCTTCACCATCTTTGTCTCTTTCTGTAGCGCAGGCATCCCAAAGGGAGCCGGGAACCACGACTTAGCTTCCCAGCCTTCAACTCTTGCCATCCAAACCCACTTGACATACACGCAGCCAACTCGCCAACAACGATTAGACTTAACCAACTTGAAGTTCCGAAAACCAACATTGAGATCCAACTTGGCGCCATGCTAGATCAGGGGTCCCGATGTGGGTGACTTCCCTCCAAGCAAGCCGCCCGACATACATCAAACTTAACCAACTCGAAGCTTCGTTACAAACGAGTAACATCCATTCCAAGAAAGCGGTCTGTCTTACATCAGACTTAACCAACTGAAAGCTTCGTCACAAGCGCTGGAAGCCAACCTGGCGCCATGCCAGACTGGACAGCCATAAACAAGTAACTTCCACCCAAGCAAGCCATCCAACTCAGCCGACAGGTTAGAGCCCGTTCCCCAAGAGCTTAACCCATTCACGTTCATGCAAGACACACTCAGAACCACAAGCCGCGACAGATATGGAGACAACTAGTTCCTGGACCAAATGGTCCCGACAACATACCGCTGGCGCCACGGACCGAATGGTCCCGACGGCATACCGTTGGCATTCCGGGATACAACCCTCAGCTATGTGCCAACTTAAAAATTTTGAAGCGGCCTTACAACTGGCGCTTTTACCGAAAATTGAAACCCAGAAGGTAATCAGAGTCAGTTTGAAAAAAATCTCACTTTATTGATAAATCTGAGAAGGTTATTATTTTAAGTGTGTGACCGACCCTAGTCTCCGGGGCGCTAGCATGCCAAGGCGAGAGCCATGACAACATTCTAGTAAGGGAGGCTGAGACTTGGTTGGAGCTCGTCCTGAATCGCAACCCGCACTCCCCTATAGTATTGGTGGGATTCGGCACCCCCCCCCCCCCCCCTCATACCAAGCACTCTACCCAGGCTGGTTGTAGCGCAGGCATCCCAAAGGGAGCCGAGAACCACGACTTAGCTTTCCAGCCTTCAAGTCTTGCCATCCAAACCCACTTGACATACAAGCAGCCAACTCGCCAACAACGATCAGACTTAACCCACTTGAAGTTCCGAAAACCAACATTGAGATCCAACCTGGCGCCATGCCAGATCGGGGGTCCCGATGTGGGTGACTTCCCTCCAAGCAAGCCGCCCGACATACATCAAACCTAACCAACTCGAAGCTTCGTTACAAACGAGTAACATCCATTCCAAGCAAGCGGTCTGACTTACATAAGACTTAACCAACTGAAAGCTTCGTCACGAGCGCTGGAAGCCAACCTGGCGCCACGTCAGACTGGACAGCCATAAACAGGTAACTTCCACCCAAGCAAGCCATCCAACTCAGCCGACAGGTTAGAGCCCGTTCCCCAAGAGCTTAACCCATTCACGTTCATGCAAGGAACACTCAGAACCACAAGCCGCGATAGATATGGAGACAACCAGTTCCTGGACCAAATGGTCCCGACAGCATACCACTGGCGCCACGGACCGAATGGTCCCGACGGCATACTGCTGGCGTCCTGAGATACGACCTCAACTATGTGCCAAGTTAAAAATTTTGAAAGCGGCCTTACAACTGGCGCTTTTACCGAACACTGAAACCCAGAAGGTAATCAGAGTCAGTTTGAGAAAAATCCCACTTTATTGATAAATCTGAGAAGGTTACATTTCAAGTGTGTGACCGACCCTAGTCTCCGGGGCACTAGCATGCCAAGGCGAGAGCCATGACAACATTCCAGCAAGGGAGGCTGAGACTTGGTTGGAGCTCGCCCTGAGTCGCAACCCGCACTCCCCTATAGTATTGGTGTAATTTGGCACCCCCCCTCATACCAAGCACTCTACCCAAGCTGGTAAAGCACATTTTTCTCTCTCTAGAATTTTCTCTTTCTAGAAAGTTATTTTCTCTCTCTAGATTTTTTTGATCCCCAGGCTTCCTATAATCATGCCTAGATCGTGTGAGGTGATTGCACATCGATCTGAGCTCTTTGGACTCCGCTAGAACCGATCAAAGATTTTCAGCCATAGGAACTTGACACCGGCTGGATTCTGGTTACAGTGGCGCCGGGAGCAGCAGGGGCGCTGCTGGCGCCGATGGCGCCGGAAGTAAAGCTTGTAAAGGTAGCTTTACAGCACTGGTAAAGCAGATTTTTCTCTCTCTAGAAAGTCATTTTCTCTCTCTAGATTTTATTGATCCCCAGGCTTTCTTTAATCAGGCCTAGATCGTGTGAGGTGATTGCACATCGATCTGAGCTCTTTGGACTTCGCTAGAACCGATCAAGGATTTTCTGCCATAGGAACTTGGCGTCGGTTGGATTCTGGTCATAGTGACGCCGGGAGCGACGCCGGCGCCATTGGCGACAGGAGCTGCAGGGGCGCTGCTGGCGCCGGGGACAATGCTGGAGCCAGTGGCGCCGGAAGTAAAGCTTGTAAAGGTAGCTTTACAACATCCACCCCACCTTTATAAAATTTGATGTCCTCATTAGATGTCAGATTAAAATAAAGGTGTCTCCCAATTAAAATAACTATACATTTAAGCTACTTGGCACAATACTCAATGTACTGGCCACTTTTTATTAATATTGAAGCTGGCACACCACAAGTCGGAGGCTCAGCTCTTTGTACTAAAAAATTACTTAACTTTAAAATATCACTTTGTGTGGAAAAAACGTAGGTTTTATATCTCTTTCGTAAAACCCAAGAACCTTAGTAAGTGGTGACAGAGGCCTTTCTGTGAAATGTTCGTCCATGTCACTTTTGACTTTTGACATTGGAACTCCTTTGAGCTCCTGATTTGTCCTTGATGCACTTTGTGTTGAGCTCCCTGAGCTCCAGATTTAATCAATTCCGCACAGGTATCAGGGCTCCCTGAGCCAAAGGATTTATCGTTTGATTGCCCACTTTATGGTCCACTTCGTGCCTTGTTGCTTCTGCACCTTGATTTCTCTCCTTGTCCCAGCCTGATCTTGATACTTTTCATTTTTTGGCTCTTTAAGGTAGGCAAAGATTGAGTACTCCGCAATGCATCTCTCACTTAGCTTAAAGTAGCTCTTTGAATCAGCCCAAATGTAACCATTGACCTCGTGGAAAGTCAAAGGGTCGCACCAGTTTGATCCGCATACGAACTATCTCTTCGCGTTTGTTTGAAGCACCATGTCCGTCGCACAAAACTTGACTTTCACAATTCCACCACTGGTCAGTTGCCTCACAGTCAAAACAAGAAGTGTACATCGAGCTTGGCTTCAAGTAGCTCTCTTTGAATCAGACACATGCACCCAGAGTTTGCACTAGTCCGATCTCAACACGAACTGTCCCTTAGCGTCCGTTTGAAATACCAAGTCTCTCATGCAAGACTCAACTTTCACAGTTCCTTCATTGATCAACTGCCTTACACGTAACACAAGCCAACGTACTCATATGTTTTCTCATCATTGCTGGTCCAGAGAAAACCTATAACAAGCTTTCCTTTCCACAACAAAAACTTGTCAACTTATTAGGTCCAAAGTTCGTCAGTCTCCTCGTGTGAGTATGGCTAGGTCACCTTGAATTTGTCTCTGTTTTGATCAACTTTCATTTAAAATTTGGCCCAAGAGAGAGGTGTGTGTGGTAGTTCCCCTCTTGCTTATAATATCAGCTGACCGGACTTAGAGTAGAGTTCTTTGGACAAAAAGCCTTTCCAACACTTTGCTTCCCATCTGCTAGGATCATGGCTCGATCCAACTTGTTGCCAATCTCTGAAGAGGATCCTAGTCTTTCCCCTTTTGAGGAAAAACCCAACTGACATTGGATATTACCCATGCTCAGTGAGTTTCAGTTCCGAAGGTGGCCGTCCCAAAATGAAGACCAACTGCTCCATAGAAAATCTCCCTTGAAATTGCCCTTTCCAACTTTTGACTTCCTGCTTGTGTCTGGTGGGCATTGTCGCAAATGAAACTAACCCAAGAAATAGGCTAGCCATCCATCCTTTGCAAACATTGAGTCGTTTCGTTGCCGTTCACGTGCGAGTACTTGAACTGCAAATCCGCCCCACAGATTCTATAGTCCTCTTTGTTTAATGGTATCAGCCTTCAAAAGAAAGGTTCCTTCTCGAGCCATCAGCTCCTTGTATCACAAGCAATCATGCAAACCAGACAAACCACGAGTACTAAGACTCACCACGAATACATACAAGCAAGACACTCAGGCAAGTTTACTATCAAGTAACAAAGACAAGGTCCCCCTTTGAGATGGTCCTGCCAACGGACCTTTGCTTGGCCGCGCCCATACAAATCGATCACAGAATCAGCCCACATAGGACACCCCTCCAACTATTCGTGCTTTCACCATTAAGCAGCACATTGCCTCAGTCACGTCCCACCACTTTTTGGTCGATAGCCCTTATAGCTAAACGATCGGTAGCTATCCCACACCGACAACTAACCACCCGTGCTTTACACCCAAATTCGAACAACATCTCTGTATCAATGGTTAACCCGTACAGTTCAAATATGTCGCCCCGCACCCCACAAGACACAGACCGTGCTTACACCAACCTAATGATAGCACACTGTCTCATCTGTCCTACATGCAGACACCCAGGTCATTCCACACAACTCGAACCTTATTGGCGAAAGATGCGACAATGACACTTCAAAAGGCAATAGACAGAGTTAAAGAGGAAATAGAAGCTCGTGAATGTTATGACGACAATGGTGATTCCGAAAATGCTCTATTTACTCAGAAAAATAAATCTTCTAAGAAGTCTAAGTTTAAGAGGGAGTCATCTAAAAAGAATGAGTCTAAGACTAATGATCAACAATCTAAAAAACAACAGAAGAATTTTGGTGATAAGAAGATCTGCAACAGATGCAAAAGATTAGGTCACAGAGAAGATAAATGTTGATTAAATCCAAAGGTTGAATGCATTCATTGTCATAAATGGGGTCATGTAGCAGTAGACTGTTATCAGAAACCCAGAAACAAAAATAAGCAGAATCAAAGCAAATCTTCAGATTCAAACTACGTCGAAGACAAAGCAGAATGCTCCAGAGCAGCAGAAGACATGACAACTAGAAACTCAATAGCTTATGTTAGTACTGATCTATGCTGTTCATCTAATTCCAAAACTCAAAAAGTAGTACTTGATTCGGGAGCCACCTCACATTTTGTTTCCCTGAAACAAATATTGTCTAAGTACAAGAAGACAAACTATTCGAGATTCACTATACTTGGAGACGGTTCTAAGCACGTGGTTGATGGAACTTGTGTACTATGGCTGGACACGAATCAGGGTGACAAGAAACTGGAGGAAGTTCTCTATGTCCCTACTCTTGACAGAGATCTTCTATCCGTAGCTAAGATAGTCGATACAGGCATGTCAATAACCTTCACTAAGAACTCTTGTAAACTGTTCGAGGAAGATTCTGATAACCTAGTTGCTACAGACAATAGAGAAGAAAATTTGGATCACCTGAACATTCGAACTAGAATTGAACAAGCCAATCAAACTCAGGAATCGACAGATATACTGTGGCACAAGAGGCTATGTCACATGAACATGGAAGCCTTGTACCAAGCCAACAAAAGTCAGAGAATTGAAGGAGTTGAAATCAAAAGTAGAGATATTCGAACTACTTGCAAATTTTGTCTTAAAGGCAAGATGACTAGAACACCTTTCAGTAAGGATGTTTATAAAGCAACTAAGGTACTTGAAACTGTGCATTTAGATATTTGTGGTTCATTTGGAGTATTGTCGTTGGGTGATGCAAAGTACTTCATTACGTTTATTGATGACTTCAACAAATTCGTTGTAGTATACTTTATACGTACAAAATTTGAAGCTTTCGAGAAATTTGTTGAGTATACGAATTGGGCTGAGAAGTAGACAGACAATAAGTTGAAGCAGATTCGCACAGATCATGGAGGTGAGTACATTTCCAATGAATTCAAGGCTTACTGTACTAATCGAGGTATTATGCATACAAAGACTGCATCATACACACCTCAACACAATGGAATAGCTGAATGAATTAATGGAAGCTGCAAGGTGTATGACGGCTCATGCGAAAGCACCAAAACAATTGTGGGCAGTGGCTACATCAAATTATTTTTAGAATCGTATTCAAATCTCAAATACCGGATAAAGATATGGTGAAAGTTGAAGACAAATCTTGCACATGTTTGGACATTCGGATGCATAATGTATATGCACATTCTAGACAAGCTCAGAAAGAAACTCGATGAAAAGACTAAACAAGATTTTTTGGTAGAATTCGAGTTACATTCATCATACTATCGTGTCTATGTACCCAAAACTGGCAGAATAAAAGTTGTTCGAGATGTTAAATTTGATGAGTCGAAATACATAGCAGATAGTGATCTGGTTGGCTATGAAATTTTCAAAAACTATTATGAGCTACCAACGACGACAGAAGTAAAACAAGCAGAAGATGAAAGAGAATTACCAGATTCAGAGGGAAATCAAGATCAAGTATCTGATAGACTCGAATCATCAGCTCAAATTCTAGCAAACAAGGTCGAAACACGAAACCTGCAAAATAGAACTCAAAATTACCTGTGAGAATATCTGAAAGACAAAGAAAACCACCAGAAAGGTATGGTCAAGATGTTTTTAATACATGCATCAAATTTTGTGGTTTCTGTGACAAACCTCAAACATTCGAGGAAGCTATTGATGGACCAGATAAAGATCGCTGGATTCAGGCAATGGAGGATGAAATGACATCCATGTATAAGAACAATGTATGGACACTTGCACCTATTCCTGATGGAAGGAAACCAGTCAAGTGCTAGTGGATCTACAAGATCAAAACAGGTCCTAATGAAGAAAACATCATATACAAAGCAAGGTTAGTTGCTAAAGGATTTTCACAGAAGTATGGGATCGACTACACTGATACTCTCTCACCGGCAGTCAAACATACATCAATTCGCTTGTTATTCGAGTATGTAGTGGCTCATGATCTGAAAATCCATATTGTAGATGAGAAGACTCCTTTCTTGCATGCAGAATTGGAAGAAGACTTATTCATAGACCAACCACTTGGTTTTGTAAACCAAGAATATCCAGAATACGGATGTCACATGAATAAAAACATTTATGGTCTGAAACAAGCACTCAGACAATGGTATAGAAAGAAGGACGAAGCACTACGTTCTTAGGCTTCAAACCTCTATTTGTTGAATCAAATGTCTATAACAAGCATGTCTAGAATGAAATAATCATTCTAGTTGTCTATGTTGATGACACGCTTATTTTCTCAAGAAGAGATAAGTTAATTTCAAATGTCAAAAGAGACATTTTTGAAATATTTGAGATCGCTGACCTAGGAGAAGCTAAAATCATGAGAGACTTTGAAGGTGGTAAGTTGTATCTTCACCAGCTAAAGTACACTCAAAAGGTCATTGAAGACTTCAACATACTTGAATGCAAAGGGGTGCATACTCCCATGATACTTGGAACAATACTGAGCAAGGCAGATTGTCCGCAGATTCTCGAGGAAGAGAAACGAATGGCCAAAACACCCTATCGTAGGCTGGATCATTGTTATATCTAGCAGACAACATCAGACCTGATATAGCATTTGCAGTATAGAGGCTGAACCAATATAATCAGAACCCAGGATCGAATTGGTCCATATGTATTGATTTTCTCTGATTCTTCAAGCACTGCATGTAGATCCACGCAGTGCATTGGCGTGAGAGAAATACAGTTCTCTCACGAGTGGATGTCTCCCTTACTAGCGGACTTGTGGATCTCTATGGATCCTGATCATAGAACTAGTCTCGCACGCAGGCGGACTTCTTGTCTGTATTTTGTCTTCACTGCTTACTGGCATCAGACTACTTTTCTGTATGTGTCAAATA
Organism: Diphasiastrum complanatum; assembly: GCA_029204225.1. Lineage (NCBI taxonomy): Eukaryota > Viridiplantae > Streptophyta > Lycopodiopsida > Lycopodiales > Lycopodiaceae > Diphasiastrum > Diphasiastrum complanatum. The sequence goes on along the minus strand of CM055095.1, from coordinate 64,566,126 downwards.
TCATCCAATAAGTATATAGTCGCTCTATGTGACTTTAAGATTAGAGTAATTAAGCATCTAGAACTAATTAGGAAATTACAAGAGTGGCAGATTAGCCACAACCTTGAGTGTATCTGCTGATGTCATGCCATCAGATCAGATATCTGTACTTCTAAGTACTTGCATGATTTTTGCTGGTACTCTTTGGAGCATGAGGGCAGAAAAGGTTTCGTGACATTTTTTGTGTCGTGTGATTTCGTTTCCGTCATCTGACTTTCTCGTGTTGGACCGCAAAAGATTCTCGTTCACAAATCTTTCGTGTTCGTGTCTTCTCGTCAGGTGTTTGCAAAACTTTCATGCTTCGTGTCTCTTGACTTTCATGTTCGCGAACATCTTCGTCAGGCAGAGGGCTGAAAGCTAACAAAGCTTTGTAATTAGAAATGTTTTGTTTCTTCATGGAATATTTTTGCTATCATTTTTCATAGATGCCCAACTTGCGTCATTGTAAGATTTGATGTGAAATCCAGCTTCCTTCGGATAACACAATCCATAGTCTTTTGTTTCTTGGAGATATTGAGATGATTCTGTATCACATTTCGGTGGGGGAACTTTGGGACACCCTTGGGGGAATGCACCCGGTGCAGTAGCAAACCGAGTTGCTTCAGAAGCTTGTGTACAGGCTCGTAATGAAGGACGCGATCTTGCTTGTACAGTGGGATGCAGTCTGGATCTTCAGGATCTGATCAATCTGATCGGCTGGAAGTGAAATTTAGGCTTTGTACAGTGGTTTTTCCTTGATAACTTTTTACTCCTTGCACTGTTGACCTGAGATTTTGACAGTAGCTGGATCTGGTGCAGATCTTTCTACTAATCTAGTCTGCGAGGGTTGGCTGTGCGAGGGTTCTTTAGCTATTTTTGCAGATAAAAAACTTGATATCTCTCAAATCTTTGAAAAGTAACTCTCGCAAGGATCAAAGTAGCTGAATCTCGGTCAGATCTCACTATGGATTTCTCTGCGAGAGTTAACTCTCACATTAAGGAAAAAAATGGAAATTGACATTCTGAATCGATTGAGAGGGTCTGCGAGAGTTCTTATTGGAAGGATTTGCTAGATCTTCACTTAGTTTTAGCACTTAAGCCCAATTTTCTGCTCACTGAAATCACACTAACTCTTGCAGGCTCTTTTGTGCCTTTGTCTCTCAGAGATGGAACTTTAGCATCCTCTGCGCTTGTAGCCATTGTGCACATGTCAATTTATGATGTATGATCTTGAATGCATATGTATCTGCTGTTATTTGTGTGTCTGATTCTCCCAGTCATTTCAATTTCGCATGCAGCTGCATTAATTAACAAAACGTAGATCAGTAGTGTCTAACTACATTATGGAGGACTGTAGGAGTGATTCAGCTGGCAGTGTCCAGCGACCACATCTGAACTCCATTCGAATCACATTGCATCGTGGTTGTTTCACCTTCTCGATTGTTTCGCGGAACTTTTGCACCGCAAATTCTTCATTAGTGGTATCCGAACCTACGCAAGTGGAGGGAGAAAAACGACAAGGCAGTGGCCTTGCTATCATCTTCCATCGAAGATAGTCTCACACTTGACCTGGCCACACTCTCCAAAGTTAAGGAGATGTGGGATGCATTGCTCACCAGATTTTAGACAAAATCAAGAAGTCAAATCATGATGCTGGAAGATCAGCTGACGAACCTACAGTGGGATGGGAAGGACCTCACTTCTTTCGTAAGGAAGATGAAGGATCTATTCCTATCACTACATAACTCTGGAGAAGAGAACACAGTGTCAGTTGAGAAGCAGCTCACCTACCTATTGAGAGCCTTACCCAGATCATTCCAGACGACGAGAACCCTGCTCGCGAAAGATCCTATCATGAACCTCAAAAAGGCGATTGTCGAGGTTTGAGAGGAAGTCGAGGCCAGAGAACACCTTGATCACAAGGATGGTTCTAAGGCCCTCTACTACAACAGAGAAAAATCCAAAAAACAATTTAAGCCTAAGAGGGAGTCGAACTAGAGGCAGGATCATGATCAACAAGAAGAGGGGACCAGCAAAAGGCAACTGGAAGAGCAAAGGGAGGTCAAAACAACAAGGTGCAGACAAGAAGACTTGCATGAGATGCGGAAGAGACGGGCATATGGTTGATACATGATGGCTCAATCCAAAGATTGAGTGTATCCACTGTCACAAAAAGGGTCATGCAGCCATGGATTGCCGCCAGAATCCAAGAAACAAATCAGCGCAGAACAGACACGAGAACAACAACAGTTCATCCTATGTCGAGGATCTCGAGAGCTCAAAAATGGGCGAAGAAAGAACGAATAGAAACTGTTCAACCACCTATATTTGTGAAGACGTGTGTGCAGCATCAACATCTGACACACATGAGGTGATCCTAGATTCAGGAGCCACCTCACACTTCGTGACATCAAGATGAATAATGTCTGAATTCATAGGTGTAGATCCTTCAAGATTCATAGTTCTTGGAGATGCATCTAAACATGTGGTGTTACCGCATACATCCAGAACAAAATAGGTAAGTCTGGTGTCCTCACACGACACCACACGAGCTATGGTGGGGTAGAAAGCCCAACCTGTCTCATGTCAGAATCTTTGGCTGTGCAGCTTATGCACATATTCTTGATAAGCTTCTTAAGAAACTTGATGGGAAAGCCGAACAGGGATTTTTGGTAGGTTATGAGAACAACTTGTCATATTACAGAGTCTACATGCCAGACACGAACATTGTGAAAATAGTGAGAGATGTCAGATTTGATGAGAGCAGGACAATGGCCAATGACGATCCTGTCAGTTATGAAGTTCTGCAGAGACAGTACTATGACCTGCCGCAAGTGACAGAGGGAGCAGAGGATGAACACGAAAACGAAGTTTTTTGAGTCGTTTCCCATTCGAGTGACGAATCAGAAGACAAAAGATTCGAGAGGCAGCCTACTGCTATAGTTCCTATAAACCAAGATGGTTTCGGACCAAGCAGAGCAGACAAAGGCAAAGGCATTGTTGTCCCAAGAGGATCTCCTAGAAGGTCGACAAGACCCCAAAAAACGCCAAAAAGATATGTGCCAGGCAGCTCAGCTTCCACATGAGAAGAGTTCTGCGGATTTAGTGGTGAACCACAGACTTTCGAGAAAGCGATTGAAAGTCCAGAAAAAGACAGATGGATCCAAGCCATGAACAAAGAGATGGAGTCCATGAGAAAAAATCAGGTATGGATGTTGCAGCCATTACCACATAAGCGCAAGACTGTCAAATGCAAATGGGTTTTCAAGCTCAAATACGGACCAGATGGGAATGTGACAAAATACAAGGCAAGACTGGTGGCGAAGGATTTTTCTCAGAGATATGGCATTGACTACTCTAAAACCTTCTCTCTTGTCGTTAAACATTCGTCCCTATGCCTGTTATTTACATATGCTGCAGCTTATGACCTCAAGATCCACATTGTGGATGAGAAGACAGCCTTCTTGCATGGCGAGCTAGACGAAGAGGTCTATATGGATCAACTCCTAGGATATGTCTCAATTTAAAGTTGTTCATATACTCAATTTGCCCAAGTTTTGCCAATCTTTTAATAAACTGCATTTCAAAAAATGAAAGATACCAATTGCACCATAATGGTGAGCATGAAAAACCCATAGGTATTCCCCGGATTTGTCGCTAGGTACAATCCCAAATCTTACAATGCAATTATCTATCAAGTAGGAATTCCATTTGCATATAGTAACCTTGTCTATAGCATTCCATTCATTCGAAAGTCCTTTTTCAGAAGCCCATTTAAAATCATTGGTCCTAGATATATGTTTATATTTAAGTATTTTGATTTTGGCAATTTTGAATGCCAAATGAATCATTTTTGTCATAATGGTTTTCAAACCGTCAGTACCGTCGAAGGGAATAGCATTTGGAGATATCTGTTGCCTTCATTGCATATATGTGTTTGGATAAATTAATATAGAAGTCGACAGATGAATCACATTGCCATAGTAAGTATGTATCCCCATTTAGGACACCCTTGTATGTATTTGCCTTAAGGTCTGCATCTTTCATAATGAAAGGATACAACATATTAAGAGCACCTATTAGGAATTTTGCTAGTCTGGAAAAATAGCACTCATGGGCATTTGTAATCCATCAAAAAGTCTCCTTATGCACCTCATAGGTGCAAAGTAAATAAGGTAATTCCTTAGAGCAGATGAAGTCATTCGGTAGTAATTCACTCATAGAAGTACTAATGTATTCCAAGGAGCTTGAGACAAAGTTATTTGTAGGATCGGGGAACTGGATAAAATCCGGGCTATCAAGTCTTTCCAAAGCGAGTTTACGTACGAGATATATGCATATAAAACAAGGGTTATGCTACGCTTTGTCAATTCCATTGACATTTAAGTGCTTAGTTACAAACTAAGATTCACTAGCTATGCTAGAAAGTAGGACTTAAGATAGAAAGCAGGAAGAGAATGCTTAAGGAGACTAAAGAGGAACAATCATCATAAACTGAATAAAGGAATACAATGCTGCCCTACTTATACCCTCTCCCTAAATCAAATGGAGGATTCAAAAAAGGGAGGAAAAAGGATTTGGAGGGAAAATAGTGCGCCCTCCCAATAGGAGGACCCCCACTCCAAATCAATGTGACCAAGTCCTAAAAATATAACCAAATAGGGCCCAAGGCCAGTATATGAATTAAAAGGGCCCTTAGGCCTGCTTATGCATAATAACAATAAAAGAATGGACGCGGCGAATGAACAAAGTGATGACGTGCAAAGCGTAACCGGAGGTAAACCATATCACCAACCTGAAACTCAACATGACGGTGATGACGATCAACAGAAGTCTGATAGCGTTGTTGAACATGCTGTAAGTGAGTAGTAGCCCTAGCAATAAGCTCGCGAGCACCAGATAAAAAAGAAACAATGGTAATTGGTGTATCATTAGGAGGAAGAGACACCCCTGGCAAAAGTGAAGCATACCCATGAGCCAATAATCATCTGCACACCTGTAAAAATTATGTATATATTGAATACCATCTACGTATTCAAACAACGACATCATAACGACATTAGAACGACATCAGAATAGAAGAGAAGATAGAACGAAACATCACAAATAATCAGAGATAGACATTGTAGATGCTTTCACGCATTGATTCTTTTCTTCCATATGTATTGTCAATAATAGGTTCATCACCTTTACAGATTGTGTGATTAGCTTTGTGAAGCACGCGGTTACGTCCGCTATTATTTTGTGCTCACTTGCATTATTGACTTGTATATTTTGTTATACTTAATCTGATTACAGCTCTGCTTGTTCTGCGTTCAGATTTGTGTCAATATTGCAATGCTTTTCTACGTTCTGTCTGGCTTTCTAATTACTTAATATGGCTGTCTGCTCTTCGCGAATTATTATTAGTCTAGTTGATCGCGACTAATATTTAGTCTTGTCTTTCGCGACTAATTCGCAACTGATTATTCGTCTAGCTCTTCGCGAGTAATTCGCGACTAATAATTTGCCTAGCTGTTCGCAACAAATTATTTATCTGATGTTTTGATGCTTAATGTTTGGCTACGTAATCAGATTGAACGTGATTTCTATCACTAATGTTCTGTTTGAGACTGATAGGCGTAGTCATGCTTGAGGAAAGAGAGAGATAGCTTAGTTCGTTACGCACGAACATTTTCCATTCGAGTTCGTTTTTTTTCGAGCTCGCTTCTTTTTCGTGCTCGTTTCTTTTTGAGTTATCTTCGCAACATTCCCTCTTTCCAACACAGTTGGCCGGCAATCGACGAGCACACTTCTCTAGTATATAGTATAAAACTATTTTGGAGAGAGAATGTGTGAGGTGCCGTAAAAAATGTCATGCTTTTGCCAGCAAAAATGTCACGCTTTGCTGGCAAAAGATTCCACCCATTTGCAAAAAGAAAAGCTAAAAAAAAGTAATGGTAAAAGAACATAGCCTCCACAAATATATAAACACTTTTTGTGGGTAAGTGCCCATTGCCCATCATCAACGGGCACAAGCAAGAGTTATATTATTAAAGAGTTCATCTGCAAATCATTTGTTTTTATATCTCTTGTGCATGTAAACAAATTTAACCTACACCAAAACATATTTATACATCAATTTCACGTTCATTGACAAGAATGCCTTCATGTACTTCAAGCTAAGGAAAGTTTGTAATTGGCCTTATTTGATTTAAGTCATGCACTAGGCTAATGGTATTGGGTTAAAAGACAAGTGTTGTGTATGCAATCATAGTAACTCAAAAAGTTTACTGATGGTTGCTCATATCATCATTCCCCTAATCTAACAGCTCAAAGTCTGGTTTGATGGCAGATAAATTTTTGGTGCAAGATCAGGCAGCATTGCAGCTCAAATAGGCTCCAATCTCAGGCTCTTATTGGTAAATGTTGCGATGTGATGTCAGAAAACCTTGTTATAACCATTTAAGTCTTGCTGAGGTGGTACTGTCATTCATGGTGGTGCATTCCAAAATGTAGAATCCTTACCAGTACTTGCAGTTTTTGTTAAATTTTGATTATCATCAGTATGCTCTCAGAAAGAAAATATTGGAGGACAATGTCATTTCAGCTGTTATTATAAAAATATCCCAATGTCTAGCTGAACAATAGCTCATACAAAAATGATCTCCAGTGCCTTAATGTAAACACAATGATAAACATCTCTAAGGTATATCATTTGCATGAAGAAATACCCCAGCCATAGTTTTAGGATATGTTTCTATCTAGCTATGGATGGATTTTTTGGCAGAGAGGACATGAGAATAAAGCCCAATCTATCCACACAGAAAAAGAATACACTTGCTGCAGCTCCTCAGTGCAATTGTACACAATAAAGGCATATTAGACAACTTGCTATGGCCTACTTTAGATAATGGTGTTACAGACACCATCAAGTAGCTCCCCAGGAACCCAATAAACTCTTCTCAAACCCCAAATTTTTCACAGCTACTTGTACTCAAAACCGATTGATTTTTAAAAATTATTCAATGAATTCAAAGTCACAGTCATGCTAGAGCTACTTGTACTGCTGGGGGGATACAGGAGATTAAATATTCAGAGTCAACCAAAAACATAGACTTGATGGAATCTCAAATTGACCAGCCGGCAGGCTAATGAAATGTGTTAGCTTATTTCAAGATACATGCCAGGACCTGCTCCTTGTCACTGTGCCAATATGCAATAAAATATAATCCATTCCACCACTGCTATTTAGGGGTGCATATCAATGAAATAATGTAGCAAGTGGAGTAAAATACATTTACCACTGAAGGAAACTAAGAAATCTATCCAAGTGATCGGATTGAGAACTCTGATAGTAGCAATTTAAAACAGGCTTAACAGAGTGTCAATCAATAATACTTAGGGTTAGCTGTAGTGCTCTGTCACGAACACTACCCAAATTGACTTTGACTTGACTTGTTAGTCTGGTCTCGACAAGGCTTACTGGGAGCCAAATTTTTGGTTGCACATCCAAAATGTATGACAATATTGTCTGTACATTGCTTTCGACATTCAAATTTTCACAACTTCCGCCTAATGGGCTTTTGACCTGCAACAATAGGCTTGTTAGAACAATTCAAGAAGCATAAAGTCAAAGTGGCTCTTTATCCACTTAAATAAACTTCTTTGGATATTTGATTGAGGAAAAGGGTTTCAGCAAAAGATGTTTTCAAAGAGAACACAGCTTGCTGAACCTTATCCAGGATATGAAATTTGCTCCTATTTTCTGAATATCCAACCACCATCTTTTTTGTAGCTAGATGTGGTGACTCTAAAATTTAAAAAATTCACAAAATAAAATTTAAATTTACACCACATAAATATTTTATTACTTGTGCAACTCTTCACATTAGAAGGATGCTGCATACTCTTTGTATGGTGGCTGAAGCACAAGACGCAAACCATGCCTTCCAGTAAACAGATAATAGCACAATCTCAACTGTGAAATTTAACGATGTTACAAGCTACAGCTATATCCTCCATTCCTAGCTCGTGATTCATTTCTACTTCTGAACTGAAGGCAATATCCATCACTCCAGCAATCCAGGGACTGCTGGAGAGATTGTAGTTTCCAAGCATTCAAGACAGGAGGGCGAGTATACTACTGAATCTTAGCAAGATAGCTGATGATAGTCAAAGCAACAACACACCTTGACACAAAGCATGACACTTGCAAAAGAGTAGCACCTAAGCTACAGCCCTAGTTAACATAACTGTCCCTCAAATTCCCCAAAGATATGAAAATGTACCAACATGCATGCCAGGAATTCTTAAAGAGCATTAAAGACATTGAAAATTTAAGCACATAACATTTGGAGTGGAGACAATTCTTTTTGAGTTGCTAGGGATGGTGAACCTGTTCAAGATGCCAAACACCTCGAAAAACTTGAAAATCTCCTTCGACCATTTCAAACATTATATCACGGCAAATGCGATTAAGTGAAATTTGTACAGGATTCTCTTGCACATCCAAAACTCCTTTTGCCTGGAACTTCAATCCAAGTGCAACTTTTTGTTCTCCAATCTGAGAAACAGCCATTGCCTAACCAGTTAGCGAATAAAAAACCAGTTAACCTTCAGCTTATACATCTTAAAAAAATTGCACACTGATGTATGAACACTACAGCAACATATACAATGAACGTAACCTAGTCCATATATACAAGGAATGTTCATATATTAGCCCTCCTGAGAGCTAATAAGCTCATAAAAGTTTCAAAAAGACTAGGAGAATCTTTCAAAATATTGAAATCTTCCGTAAAAGAAATACATAAGACCAAGGCTCATCACAAGTCTGTACTTTCTCAAAGTAGCTAGTTTTTTTGTCAATACTTCTTCCTAGATGCTAGAGACTAGGGAAACTAGTGATTTCTTTTAAGAATCCTTCGTCCACTCAAAATGACTCCTGATGTCCTGAGGTTGGATGCATGTCTTCATTCTCCAGTTGACTCTTTTTATTCGCTTATTCACGCCACATGAAGTCTACTTAGAGCTTAGCACAGAGGTTTGAAAGTTTGGTAACATATCACACTTGCAATATTACGAAGCACTTTCCATGCTCATCAGCATCTGCTATTCACATTTTAGCTTCTGGGATATGTTGGGATGTCAAGGTAGTCATTACTGTTATCATTTGTAAGCATTCACAAAAATGGCGGCCATAATCTATAACTGTGTTAAGATGACTCTGGATGACAAAATTATCTCCAAAAGTGAAAAATTTGCAGCAAAATTGATAAATGTCATCTTTGATTGCACCTCAATCTGGCTTATGGTTGAAAACTTATTCCAATTTGAACTTTTTGACCCCTAAAATGATTCACAAGTGCCCTTAAGCCTAGAAAAAAACGAAATATGGCTAAACTGCCTTTTTCAAAAAATTCCCTATTCGCACACAAATCTTCGATTCTCAAGATTTTTTAATTAGTCCATAGCTTAATCAATCCTTCTTAGCTGCTGTCCATGTCATTTTATCACTCTATTTTTCACTTTTCTAATACAAAGTTTCAATAGATAGTGCCTTGGAAAAGCTGTGTCAGTCCCAGAAAATAGGGACTAAGTTGTGGGACCATTCAAACTAGCATTTCTTCAATAAAAAACCAATATTTTCAAGTTTGAACTCTTCAATCAATCCTGCCCATTGGTCAAATCTGATCAGACAGTCCAGATTGAGCTCCTTTAGAACCTTTACACATGGTAGAATCCAATTGGGTGCATTCACTTCCTTGCTGCCCAAAAAATCTTATATACACTAAGTTTCTATAGCATTTCGGCTTGCGGCAATCCACATTTCGCAGTCTGTGGAAGCATTTTGAGCATCCAACATAGCCGTTTCACGACCTTTCCCAGATGTTCCAGGTAGAAGCGCCAATGCTGCGGGTTGGAAACAGGCATTCCAGGTAGCTTTCTGGGAGTTTCGAAGCCTTTTCTAGTGTTTCAGGCCGTACTAGAGGCCTTTAAGACACTATACATAGACATGGAACAACAAATGGTAGCTACTATGCAAAAATCACTGCTCTAGCTCAAACCTTGACCAAAAAAGGTCATTTTTTATGCACTTAACTCTAGAAAACCGTTTTCCTGCAGTTAACTACCTCCTACCATTGCTTTTACTCACTATTGAGTTTTTCAGACTTCTAAACACCAAACTCTCAAAGTTGAAAGAATTGAACATAAGTGAGCTAAATCTCAATGGACTGGAGTTCTACGACTACCAAATGCATCCTATCCTTAATTAGCAATACTACGCACTGCCCAGTGTGACTTTTGATTCCACAAACAATAAGGTAATGACTTTCTCAAGGAAACTTTTCTCCACAACAAAAATATTTGAACACAAAAGTTGAATAAAGCCTTAGACTTTCTCACTCAACAAATTTTTGATTTGTTTGATTCTGCCCTGGCGTATTTGATGACTTCGAGACTGAGTTTCTATTCCCCAATGACGATTTGCATGCTCCAATACCTGCAAAATAGCCAAAAGCAAGTTCTTTTCTCCCACTTTGCCTTTCCTAGCTTTCACCTTCCTCACTTCATTACACAGCCTATGACAAGCTGAATCCACTGAGCAAGTACTCCAAATTATAGCAGCTTTGATACCATGTAAGCAAGGCACTTCACTAAGCATCAACAAAGGCACAATCCCTCATAGGCACCATTGAAGGAGAAACCACAATACTACGTAATAGAGAGAGAAAGTACAACAAAACCCCTAGATCCTAATGAGCTCAGTAATGGGTCAGTTCACACGATACAGTGACTTAGGTAGACTTGATCACAGTCGTCAAAGTCAATATTACCTAAACTATCATGTCCTGTGCATAATTAGCCCATGTGCGCAACCAAAGAGTTTGCTAAATGTAGCCATGGTGCTAAATTAGAGTAGGATTATTTCATTAAAGTTAGTCAATAAAGCGACCTAATCAACCACGCCATATTTGTATTGGCAGGAATTGTTATGATGGTTGTAAGGCCCAAATTGAGGTAATAAGGCCCCAAATTCAAATTAGAGGCACCAAGGACCGCTATGAATAGAGGAGGTCATGCTAATTTGGAGGCTATTCTATATTTTCAATTTTATGAACTTCTAGTGTTCTTAAAGCTACTCTTTGAGAGCTTTCTTGATGAAATTTGTGGTTCATGTGCTAAAAATCCCATGAGAGCTTTGATCATGCTCTAGATTCAGGCCCAATCTCCTGAATGATCAACTATGATGAATAATGAATCCTTATTTTGCCTATTTTGGTGAAGATGTGCTACTTTTATCCATCTTCTTGATTCTTAACTAGTTTTCTTGATTTCTTGTCTTTCATGCAAATTTGTTGTTCAAGAATGGATTGAATGTTTTAATGCTGAGATTGGCACATGACATAAACAATGTAAAGTGAACGTTGTATTTCCAACAATACCATTAACAATGCATGTCTATCTCTCTACATATTAACCAGCATTCAGGACAATAATTTATGAACATGTGATTACGACCTTTTCATTCATCATTCGAGAGGTATTTAGCTAGCCTTCAATTCGTTCCTCAATTGGGCCGTTGAGTCCCTATTTGCTATTAAAAAATAAGATTGGGCCATGTCGCCAACTGGTAGGGTGCAAGAGGACTTAGGTTATGACGATGCGTTCCCTAACCTTCTCACCTGATCATAAACGGTGCACATAGCACTATCAATAGGAAAACTTACCTACTGTTTTGGAGTGTGAGTTCTTTGTAGGAGACTGAACTTGCAACTCTTTTTTGTGGACAACCTGCATTTCACTAAAGGATCATAGTACAATGATTTCAGTTCAAGATATTATACGATCTTCAATTTCTTGTAGATTGTTGTCTTAGTTGATGTTTTATGTGATGCTGCTCTTGATAATATAAACAGCTTCAGTCTCCATTATTCTCCTCTTAAGATAAATGTGATTGTTGGTGAAATGAATTGGCTGAAATTGATGGTGAAGTAATGGCATATGTATTTCAAATAAGGGATCTGTAAATTACCAGAGGTGAATGCCCTACCTAATGACTAATATATTAACATTATGTCTAGCATGATACCCAACGTAACAAAAGGAGATGTGGAATCTCCAACCTTATGGAGTCCACCCACAAAGTCTGAGAAATCACCTTGCCTTATTGGTCTTCCGAAACAAATGCATTTCCTTTTACAAAGTGCTGATTCAAATACTTGTTACTGAGCCAATTTCAAATTTTATCCTTGAAACAGTCAAGACGATATATGAAAGAATTTAGGGCTTGAAACTTCACCTGCAGTAGCCGAGCTCCATGCTCCCTTCTCTCAAGAAGTTGGCACGCCACTAGATTTGGGATGAAGTCTGCTAGCCCCTCATAATCAGTCAGCACCTGCCACACAGTGTCTAAGGGTGCCTCTATGCAAACATGTGCTGTCACCCGCCTTTTATTACTGCCAATTTTTTCCACCATCACATCCACATTACCCTCTGACACTTTTTCAAAATCGTCGAACTTGTCACCATCCTCTGCACTCCCAACTTCCTCAGCCTCCCTGAATTCGAACTCCTCATCGTCAGCAATGGAGTTGGAAGAGTCTGACTGTTTTACTGCTCTTACAGAGCTTGGATTGACCCTCAAACCTAGTGAATTGACACCGATCAAGTGTAATATAGTACAGAGCCTGATCCGCAATGCTTGTGGTGTTGCAGCAGTGTTAGTGGGCTTGTGAAGAAATAAAATTGTGCCATTCTGTAGTTCAAGTGATGGCATAATAAATGGATTACTGAATGAAAAGCATTTGAATTTGGCGTAAACAGATGATGATGACGATAAGCGTTTGGCAGAAATGCGATCCATGCCATTGTGAGGGGGGTGAAGAAGAGAGGGTGGTCGTCTGAGAGCAGAGACATAGATTTTCATAGTCACTGCCTGCCTGCCTGGACGGAGGCGAGGAGCATGGCCACAGAAAAAGAGTAGAGACTCGCTTAGCCTGCCCACATGAGGTTTTCTTTGCCAATTCTCCGGTGTCTCGCCCAAGAAACTGCTGCCTTCTTACCCAACACACTGTTGCCCCCAGGAACTCAAATTCATAGGCGCCAAGGCTCACAAATTTGCTCTACTGCCTAGGTCTTCATGTGGCCAGGCCATTTGTAAGGTTGGCTCTAGCCTTGCGTACCCAAGGTAGCTTTGCCAATAAGGGCAGTTCTAATGTGATTGTCAACATCACTTGTCATGCAAAAAAAAATCGAGAATTACCAACTAATGGTCACATTCACGTGTTCACAACCTTAGGATGATTTCAACCCCGGGGGGGGGGGGGGGGGGGGGGGGGGGTCAATAGTGACACCAAGTCACGCTTATCCCTCTCTATAACCCTCCCCCGCCTTTTCACATCTAATTTTCACACACCATCATGTATAAGGGACCTTCATTCTATCTCCTCTATCATATAGCAACTTACATCCCACCTCAAAATTTAAATTTAAATATCTCCAAAAAAATAAGTCTCTTACTATACTCGCGATGTGAGGGGTAGTGCCTAGATTGTTCCCTTACCCTAAGTCCACATTTTTTATGCCAAGTCATCCGGTGACTCTTATTTTCCTATGGAAAATGGTGTGACATCATCCTTCTTACTTTTTCTCTCCAATGAACATTGAATTTTTGACAAATAACATGCCCTAGGTGCGTCCCCATCCCTCTCCTCCATTCCGATGAAATTCTTCCCCTTTCATTTACCTTCCATTCTAATGTTCATATTTTAAAATGACTCTTATAATGGCCCGTTCAAGTTGAGTTGCCACTAGCAACGAGATTAGTACCAAAAACCAGCATGAGGTAGCCCTAAGTGGCAAAGGTCGCCTACGAGTTTAAATGCCACATGGTAGCAACTCAAGCTAAAAAGGATACAGGCCCTTAAATTGAAACCACCCTTGAAATGACATAACAATTCTAGCCTTGACACCAAGGAATATTTCCAGATTTTGCCATATCACAAGCCACTTTTCTATCTCCTACTCACAAAACTATCAACCAAGTACCATAGCATTTGGACTATTGTTGTCATATTCTTCTACATGCCTCTCCCATAGTAAAATTAAAAAACCGTAGCTATCAGTGCTGTAAGAACGATGGCTAATTCACTAACATCTTGTGATTTTATGAAGGAATCTATATGGCAAGGTCATGACTGAAAAGTAGTGTGGATGTAATTAGCATAGAAGTTCTAGGTCTCATTCAGAGATTATTGGATTGACCTCCTAAAACATGGGAGTTGACCGACAATCAAAAGGACGCACGTCATGTACATTATCCAATACATGAGTGATGGTAGTTTGGCATTTTTAGCAAGTTGCTCACACTTGCCTACGCGTAAAGGTTGAGAGCGTTGAGACCATACCTAGGATCTTACACGACCATTGAGTCTTGACCATCAATGTATTCACCATAGATGCAGCATCAAATACATGCTAGTTCAACATCAATGCTAATGGATCAATGATCAAAGTATTAAGATTTTTTTTGCCATATTGCCTACATATATAGTCCAATTTTAGAAATACCCCATTCCTTACCGTTCCATGGATTTTTTTCACAGAACGAGATAATGGAACGGTTTTGTACGGAACGGGAATGATTTCGTATTTATGCGTATATTATATATATATATATATATATATATATATATATATATATAATGGTAAAGAGTGCCCGTCGTTGACGGGCAGTGCCAGCCGATCTAGGTGACGGCCGATGATTTGGAGCTCCAGTATGTCATGTCGTTGACAGATGCTGGTTTTCCGATCTAGGTGGCGGTGGTCCCTATGTGGCCTAATTGCGGTCCTTACGCAACGGTCCCTATGCGGCCTAATTGTGGCCTGATTGTGGTCCCTATGCGGTCCCTTTGCGGCCTAATTGCGATCCCTATGCGGCCGATGATATATATATATAATTGTGGTCCCTATGCATCCGAGAGAGATTGAGCATCGTGAGCACCGTGACTGAGTGAGTGAGTGAGTGAGTGAGTGAGAGAGAGGGAGATCCAAGAGAGAGAGAACATTGTGACTTTGCGGTCTTTTGCAGAGGGGAGGGCTGAAGCGAGAGGCAACCATGAGAACCGTGCTAGAGAGAGAGAGAGAGAGAGAGAGAGAGAGAGAGAGAGAGAGAGAGAGAGAACCGTGAGGAGGGGCAACCTTGAGAACTGAAGGGAGGGGCAACCATGAGAACTCGGAAGGGAGGAGCAACCATGAGAACCGTGAGGGCCGAAGGGACGGGCAGCCCTAAAAATCGTGCTGGAGAGAGAGAGAGAGAGAGAGAGAGAGAGAGAGAGAGAGAGAGAGAGAGAGAGAGAGAGAGAGAGCATAGGGAGGGGCCGTATAGGACCGCTAAGGGAGCATAGGGAGGGGCAACATAGGATCGCTAAGGGAGAGGGCAATGAGTGAGTGAGTGGAAGGGTTGCAAACACCGTGAAGGGAGGGGACGCAAACACCTCCTTTGCGGTCGTTTGGGAGGGAGTGAGTCAGAGAGGAACCGTTGAGAGCCATGAGCACCGTTGAGAACCTCTCTCATGGTTCCTCTCTCAACGGTTCTCACGATGAGTGAGAGAGAGAGAGGCAGATCCGAGAGAGGGAGATCCGAGAGAGAGAGAACATGGTGACTTTACGGTCTTTTGTGGAGGGGAGGGCTGAAGCGAGGGGCAACCATGAGAACCGTGCTAGAGAGAGAGAGAGAGAGAGAGAGAGAGAGAGAGAGAGAGAGAGAGAGAGAGAGAGAGAGAGAGAAAGGGGCAACCGTGAGAACCGTGAGGAGGGGCAACCGTGAGAACCGAAGGGAGGGGCAACCATGAGAACTCGGAAGGGAGGGATAACCATGAGAACCGTGAGGGCCGAAGGGACAGGCAGCCCTGAAAACTGTGCTGTGGAGAGAGAGAGAGAGAGAGAGAGAGAGAGAGAGAGAGAGAGAGAGAGAGAGAGAGAGAGAGAGAGAGAGAGAGAGAGAGAGAGAGAGAGAGAGAGGGCATAGGGAGGGGCCGCATAGGACCGCTAAGAGAGAGGGCAGTGAGTGAGTGAGTGGAAGGGTCGCAAACACCATGAAGCGAGGGGCTGCAAACACCTCCTTTGCGGTCGTTTGGGAGGGAGTGAGTCAGAGAGGAACCGTTGAGAGTCGTGAGCACCGTTGAGAACCGTGAGAACCTCTCTCACGGTTCCTCTCTCAACGGTTCTCACGACGAGTGAGAGAAAGAGAGGGAGATCCGAGAGAGAGAGAACATCGTCACTTTGCGATCTTTTGCGGATGGGAGGGCTGAAGCGAGGGGCAACCATGAGAACCATGCTAGAGAGAGAGAGAGAGAGAGAGAGAGAGAGAGAGAGAGCATAGGGAGGGGCCATATAGGACCTCTAAGAGAGCATAGAGAGGGGCCGCATAGGACCGCTAAGGGAGAGAGCAGTGAGTGAGTGAGTGGAAGGGTGGCAAACACCATGAAGGAGGGGCCGCAAACACCTCCTTTGCGGTCGTTTGGGAGGGAGTGAGTCAGAGAGGAACCGTTGAAAGCCGTGAGCACCGTTGAGAACCGTGAGAACCTCTCTCACGGTTCCTCTCTCAATGGTTCTCACGGCCAATGATTTGAAAATTTAGTATGTCGTTGATAGATGCTGATTTTCCGATCTAGGTGGCAGCCGATGATCTAGTGAAATGCGTGGCCTAAAGGACCACAAATGGCCTAAATGTGGCTCCTATGCGGCCTAAATGCGGTCTGTAAACGACTCTAAGTGACGCTTTTTTGGTTCCTTTACAGTTCGTTCCATCACCGTGAATGACTTTAAGTGACTCTCTTTCGGTTCGCTTATGGTTATGTTTCAGAACCGGTTATCGTAAGCGATCGCAATTAACGCACTTGTGGCACCTTACGGTCACTTTAAATCCATTGTTGCAGACCGAGAGAGAGAGAGAGAGAGAGAGAGAGAGAGAGAGAGAGAGAGAGAGAGAGAGAGAGAGAGAGAGAGAGAGAGAGAGAGAGAGAGAGAGAGAGGAGCCACATAGGACCACAGAGGGACCGCAAACGACCTCATTTGCGGTCATTTGGGAGGGTTCAAGGCAAGGCCAAAGGGTGGTCCATTGCGGTCCTAAACAGTCGCCTTTTTCGGGGAGGGTCAAAGGGAGGAGTAACCGTGAGAACCGAAGGGAGGGGCAACCGTGAGAACCGTGAAGGCCGAAGGGAGGGGCAATCGTGAAAACCGTGCTGGAGAGAGAGAGAGAGAGCATGGGAGGGGCTGCATAGGATCACAAAGGAACTGCAAACGATTGTAAGTGACGTTCTTTTGGTTCCTTTGCAATCTGTTCCATCACCGTGAATGACCGTAAGTGATTCTGGTTTGGTTCAGAACCGATTATCATAAGCGACTGCAATTAACGCACTTGCGAGACCTTATGGTCACTTTAGATCCACTACTGCAGACTGCAAGTGTGTGTGTGTGTGTGTGTGTGTGAGAGAGAGAGAGAGAGAGAGAGAGAGAGAGAGAGAGAGAGAGAGAGAGAGAGAGAGAGAGAGAGAGAGAGAGAGAGAGAGAGAGCAAACGACTGCAAACGACCTCCTTTGCGGTCATTTGGGAGGGTTCAAGGGAGTGGAGAGAGAGAGAGAGAGGGGGGGCGCATAGGACCACAAAAGGACCGCAAACAACTGCAAACGACCTGCTATGTGATCGTTTGGGAGGGTTCAAGGGAGGGCCAAAGGGAGGTCCATTGCAGTTCTCAACGGTCGCATTTTTTGAAGAGGGCCAAAGGGAGGAAGTCTAGGGATCAGTAAAATCTAGAGAGAGAAAAATGTGCTTTACTAGCCTAGGTAGAGTGCTTGGTATGAGGGGGGGTGCCGAATCCCACCAATACTATAGGGGAGTGCGGGTTGCGACTTAGGGCGAGCTCCAACCAAGTCTCAGCCTCCCTTGCTAGAATGTTGTCCTGGCACTCGCCTTGGCATGCCAGCTCCCCGGAGACTAGGGTCGGTCACTGTAGCACAGGCATCCCAAAGGGAGCCGGGAACTACGACTTAGCTTCCCAGCCTTCAACTCTTGCCATCCAAACCCACTTGACATACAAGCAGCCAACTCGCCAACAACGATCAGACTTAACCAACTTGAAGTTCCGAAAACCAACATTGAGATCCAACCTGGCGCCATGCCAGATCGGGGGTCCCGATGTGGGTGACTTCCCTCCAAGCAAGCCGCCCGACATACAGCAAACTTAACCAACTCGAAGCTTCGTTACAAACGAGTAACATCCATTCCAAGCAAGCGGTCTGACTTACATCAGACTTAATCAACTGAAAGCTTCGTCACGAGCGCTGGAAGCCAACCTGGCGCCACGCAAGACTGGACAGCCATAAACAGGTAACATCCACCCAAGCAAGCCATCCAACTCAGCCGACAGGTTAGAGCCCGTTCCCCAAGAGCTTAACCCATTCACGTTCATGCAAGGAACACTCAGAACCACAAGCCGCGACAGATATGGAAACAACCAGTTCCTGGACCAAATGGTCCCGACAGCATACCGCTGGCGCCACGGACCGAATGGTCCCGACGGCATACCGTTGGCGTCCCGGGATACGACCCTCAGCTATGTGCCAAGTTAAAAATTTTGAAAGCGGCCTTACAACTGGCGCTTTTACCGAACACTGAAACCCAGAAGGTAATCAGAGTCAGTTTGAGGAAAATCCCACTTTATTGATAAATCTGAGAAGGTTACATTTCAAGTGTGTGACCGACCCTAGTCTCCGGGGCGCTAGCATGCCAAGGCGAGAGCCATGACAACATTCCAGCAAGGGAGGCTGAGACTTGGTTGGAGCTCGCCCTGAGTCGCAACCCGCACTCCCCTATAGTATTGGTGTGATTCGGCACCTCCCCTCATACCAAGCACTCTACCCAAGCTGGTAAAGCACATTTTTCTCTCTCTAGGATTTTCTCTTTCTAGAAAGTCATTTTCTCTCTCTAGATTTTATTGATCCCCAGGCTTCCTTTAATCATGCCTAGATCGTGTGAGGTGATTGCACATCGATCTGAGCTCTCTGGACTCCGCTAGAACCGATCAAAGATTTTCAGCCATAGGAACTTGGCGCCGGCTGGATTCTGGTCACAGTGGCGCTGGGAGTGGCGCCGGCGCCGTTTTCGCCAGGTGCAGCAGGGGCGCTGCTGGCGCCGATGGCGCCGGAAGTAAAGCTTGTAAAGGTAACTTTACAACAGTCACACACTTGAAATGTAACCTTCTCAGATTTATCAATAAAGTGGGATTTTTCTCAAAGTGACTCTGATTACCTTCTGGGTTTCAGTGTTCGGTAAAAGCACCAGTTGTAAGGCCGCTTCAAATTTTTAAGTTAGCACATAGCTAAGGGTCGTATCCCGGGACGCCAGCGGTATGCTGTTGGGACCATTTGGTCCAGGAACTCCATATCTGTCGCGGCTTGTGGTTCTGAGTGTTCCTTGCAGGACCGCATAGGACCACAATGGGACCACAAATGACTGCAAAAATGACCTCCTTTGTGGTCGTTTGGGAGGGTTCAAGGAAAGGCCAAAGGGAGGTCCATTGCTGTCCTAAACGGTCGCATGTTTTTGGGAAGAGTAACCGTGAGACATCCATCCGCAAGACAAACTGCGTCCAACCGCAAGACAAACCATATGGAGAGAGAGAGAGAGAGAGAGAGAGAGAGAGAGAGAGAGAGAGAGAGAGAGAGAGAGAGAGAGAGAGAGAGAGAGAGAGAGAGAGAGAGAGAGAGACTCGCATCAAACCGCTTCCAACCTCAGCACAAACCGTATCTTGACCGCATGAGAGAGAGAGAGGCGAGACTCTGCGATGAGTCTTCGTATGTGACTGCAATCGTTGACTTTGTGGGGGGAGGGCTGAAGGGAGGGGTTGGGACTGCATAGAACTACAAATCGTGAGAACTGTGAGGGGTAGCCGTGAGAACCGTGATGAGCAACGGAGGTCGATCTTAGAATCTTGGGATCTGGTAAGAGCATGTTTTGAGAATGGAATTTTGCATGGTTTGAGAATGGAATTTTGTGAAAATTTGTAATGAAATGATGTGTGTTGGTTACTGTTAGGGATAGGGTGGTGTTGGTAGTTAGGGTAAAAATTTTAGGGTTAGGATTGAGAGAGAGAGAGAGAGAGAGAGAGAGAGAGAGAGAGAGAGAGAGAGAGAGATTTGATTAAGAGACATTTTAAATAGTCCAAATATATATTTTTGACCAGTTTCAAAACATCGTAAATTGTAATGCGGTTTGCGGTTCGTTGAGAGCATTTAGGCCGCACAGGGACCGTGAGTGAGAGAGAGAGAGACCATGTAGTTTGCGGTTCGTTCAGAGCATTTAGGCCGCATAGGGACCGTGAGAACCGTGAGTGAGTGAGTGAGAGAGAGAGAGAGAGAGAGAGAGAGAGAGAGAGAGAGAGAGAGAGAGAGAGAGAGAGAGAGAGAGAGAGAGAGAGATCCAGCCAACCTGCTTGCTATTCATTAATCTGATCTGATTGATGGGCAATATGTGGACTCATCCATGTGCATTTATGGTGCGGTTGAGGTTGAGGTTGAGGTTGAGGTTCATTCACTTTGTTTAGAGCATTTAGGCCGCATAGGGACCGTGAGAACCGTGAGAGAGAGAGAGAGAGTGTGTGTGTGTGTGTGTGTGAGAGAGAGAGAGAGAAGAGAGAGAGAGAGAGAGAGAGAGAGAGAGAGAGAGAGAGAGAGAGAGAGAGAGAGAGCATCCGAGTGAGTGAGAGAGGCAGAACCCATCACTGTTGCCAATCAAGAGGCAGAATCCATCACTGTTGCCAATCGCAATGATGGTTTCAAGATCCATTGCTAATGGCTCACTATTTCAAGAGGCAGATTCTATCTACTGCCAATCGCATTGATGATGTCAATATCCATTGCTAATCCATCGCTAATAGATTTTCTTCCTCAACTTGCAAGAAACAAATACATCCGAAGGAATCGTTACAAAGCAAGTTCAAAAGCAGAAGATCTATCCATAAAACTAGATCAAACAAAACTAAAAACACACATACTGAAGAAAATCCCTGAGTAGAAAGTGTAACAAAGAGATTAAGAAGGAAGGACAATTGAAGCCTCTGATTAAGCTCACCATGGCGCTACTTATAGATCTGTGCAAAGTGGATGCAATTGGAGAATAGTCATGAACACGATGAGAGAAGTGTAGAGAAGAAGATAAGATGTTGCACCATTGCACCTACCTTTGCTTTGCACAATCCTGGCATTAACAATCAGACCTTGTTTCTGTCAACTCTTTAGCTATAAACCCAACATTGGAAACATCTTCTCCCTTTGCAAGCCTCAGGGGCGAATGATGGAATAGTTGGCGATGGAGGAGAAAAAACAGTAGCAGTAACTAGCCCGATGGAGAGGAGAGAGAGAGAGAGAGAGAGAGAGAGAGAGAGATGATACATGGGAGAGAGCCACGTCTACTTGCTACCACAGTCGCGATCCACACCCATTCCTCGTGATAGTTGCGATCCACACCCATTCCTCGCGATCCAGAGAGAGAGAGAGACTATCCTGATCACACCCATTCCTCGCGACTCGCGATTCAGAGAGACCCGCTATGATACATGGACTAAGGAGGCGCATGGATAGAGGAAGGAGGGTAATTTGAATTTCGAATTTGGAGTGGGCTGTGGGTCCTTTAGATGCATGCATGGGGAGGAGGGCCATGCATTCTCCTCCCCATACATTCATCCTGTTTTTTTAAATTTTCAGTTCAAAAAAGCTCATGTATGGGTGAGGGGAGGAGGATGCATGGGTGCACCCATACACATGCGCAAAAGTGTACATAAGTTTAAATATACATATATTGATATATATACTAGTAAAGAGTGCCCGTCGTTGACGAGGAATGGCGGCCGATCTAGGTGGCGGCCGATGACTTGGAAATTCAGTATGTCATGTCGTTGACGGATGCTGGTTTTCCGATCTAGGTGGCGGTGGTCCCTATGCGGCCTAATTGCAGTCCTTACACGGTGGTCCTTATACGGCCTAAATGCGGTCCCTTTGCGGCTAATTGCGATCCCTATGCAGTCCCTTTGCAGCCTAGTTGCAGTCCTTATGCGGTCCCTTTGCGGCCTAATTGCAATCCCTATGTGTCCGATGATCTATATATAATTGCAGTCCCTTTGCGGCCTAATTGCAGTCCCTATACATCCGAGGGAGATTGAGCATCGTGAGAACCGTGAGTGAGTGAGTGAGTGAGAGAGAGGGAGAGAATCGTGACTGAGTGAGTAAGTGCAGTGAAATGCGGTCCCTAGCGATGAGAGAGAGAGAGAGAGAGAGAGAGAGAGAGAGAGAGAGAGAGAGAGAGAGAGAGAGAGAGAGAGAGAGAGAGAGAGAGAGAGAGAGAGATTCGTGAGAACCGTGAGAACCATTGGATCACAACTGGCAAGAGCTGTTGAAGATCACGACTGGCAAGAGCTGTTGAAGATCGCAACTGGCAAGAGCTGTTGAAGATCGCGACCTGCATGCTATTAGAAGCGTGAGGAGAAGAGCTTGCTATCGGAACCTTGAGCCGTGAGCATGCTATCACAACTTTTGATCAACAAACACACCTTATGATGAAATAGTTAATCATGTAAGGAGTACATTGAGGTATAAGGTGTGTTTGCAGATCAGTGATAGCCAGTGAGCGAGTGAGTGGAGGGGCCACAAACACCATGAAGGGAGGGGCCGCAAACACCTCCTTTGTGGTCGTTTGGGAGCCAAACATAATTGGAGCACACACAAGTCTAAACTGTGTTCTTAAAATGTTTCCTAAACCATGTTCCAAAACCGTATTCAAGATGTTGGGACTGACCCATATCCCATACATTTTGTAGATTCCATTTCTCTAGAATTTCCTGCAAGATTCATCCATTCGGCCTCATAATATATATACATGAGAGAGAGAGAGAGAGAGAGAGAGAGAGAGAGAGAGAGAGAGAGAGAGAGAGAGAGAGAGAGAGAGAGAGAGAGAGAGAGAGAGAGAGAGAGAGAGAGAGAGAGAGAGATGTTTGTGTGTATGTGCGTGTATTCAATGTGTGTGTTTGAAAAACATTCTTCACAAAAACCCAAACTACTATAAAAAATCGAAACAACAACAATTTCATATTCCAATATTTTTAAGAAATAGACATCATGTCATCTGATAATTCAGAAACCAATACCTGGGCATACACCACCGTCCAAACACTCGAAACATGTATGCGCCTCCTACAGAGGTGGAGATGGATCTATCCATATTCATCCCAAGAGATGCAAATGCCAATGAGTTATTGTAACTCCGAATGCTCTTCCTAGAATGAGCTCTCAAGTCAATAGAGGACATGTACAAACACAATAGCTTAGAAGGCAGTGATGGCATCAAAGGCAAACACATCTTGACTGTCATGCAATAGGAACGGCTATTCCTTTCTGCTTTCCATCGCAAGGTCGAACAACAACCACATGCAAACTCCATCCATCCCAAATCATGATGGGATGGAGTCAGGGGTGATCTGCCCACCTCAAATAACCTACCAACCCTATCTAGAGCTCTCCTCTTCGCCTGAAATCTACGCCCCTGTCGTCTAGCTCTAGCTGATCTAGACTCTGTCTCTGGAGTCCTATATGACGGGTGATTACGCACGTCCTCGGGCGTAACACAGCGTGCTGGTGGACCACCCCTACCTAAAAACCTCCTCTTCACATAGTATCTACGCCTCAACCTTTTAGTCCTAGCTGATCTAGACTCGGCCTCAGGTGTCCTATACGACGGGTGATTATGCACCTCCTCAGGCGTAACCACCTCTACAAAAGTCAAATATGCACCTAAAGACATCAACAAAACTGCCTCTCTTGACTCTACTCCTCTCATAGGTGAGCAGACCTGTGTGATCAACCCTACTCCCAAACTGCTCGGTGTAACATCCTCCTCAAACTCTAACCCTCTCACAGGCAAACCAACATCTACTCCAAGAGGAGTGTCATCATCAATACTCGCAATGGTGGCTGAATCAACTACATCCCTATGAACACCCTATTGAACCTGCTCCAACTCATGAGGGAGAAGCCTTCTCTTCGCTCTTCTCCTCCGCTCTAATCTACTCTTCCTCTACGACCTAGACTCCAACTCCGACATTCTATACATGGCATTGCCACACACGTGCTCTGGCGTGATAGCCCCCCCTGAACTACCCACACCGTTGACACCAATAGTCACTATGTGCTCGACGCTTTGCAAGTTTCAAACCAAACTTGCGGTCGAACATGTTGCCTCCTCAACGACACGAACTGTGAGAGATTTCAACTAGTTTAGTCTAGTTTAGTCACACTTTGGTAAATTGTCAATAAGAGGCCAAAACTCATTTTAGACTTAGAGATAAACTTTTTGAAGTTATATTAGTTTAAAATACATTCAATAAACACTTTTTGAAAGTGTGGGAAAGTTGGTAGTCGAGTTTGAGAGAGATTCAAATTTGAACTTTGGGTACATTGAATCTAGACCCAAAAATAGTAGGGTTTACATTTTGGAGAGAAAGCCAAGTGGCCAAATAGGGTTTGGAAACTCTATAAAAGGATATAACTCGTGGAGAGACACATCTTCTCTCTTCTCTCTCTCATTTCATCATTATACATGGTCCTCTTTGGGTTCTACTACTCATTGGTGCACTATCTTGGTGTTATCTTGCAATTCTATGTGTAGAATGATCATTTATTGCTATTTTCGATTCCACACGTGTGAAATACAGTAGGGTACTATAATTCTACGGACAGCAAACATATTTTATGTTTTGATTCATGTTTGATCAATATCTCTTAGAGTTTGCATCTCATTTTGTATGTAGATGCTGATTTTTCTACGTTGGCAGGATTGTTGGTTTGCTCCTTATTGTAACCAAAGATTTAAGACATGGATTGGATCTTGAATGATCTGAAATCCTTCACATGGTATCAGAGCTCTTGTGTTTCAGGTTATGAAAGGATCAGCCATCTTTAGCAAGGATTTGGAGGAGTTACCAATGCTAGAGCATGCTAGATTGATTTCTACTCAAAATTCAGCATTTTTGCATGTGTAGAATTGATCTTTTGTAGGTCAAAACTCAATATAGGGTTATATACTTGATCAATTCCGATTTCACACTTGGTTTACTGGATTTAGATGATATTTGGTGCATTAGGAAGGTCCATTGGAGTCTACAAGAAGATATACCAAGTTTCTAAAAATTTCATGTAGAATTTGAGATATTCAATTTTTTGTGATTTTGTCAAAACCCTAATTTTGATTGGATCTCTAGTTTGTGAGGTTACTGAACTTCATTTGAGTGTATTTCAATCTTAGAAAGTGGCAAGAATCATTAGGTTGAGGATAAATCATAGGTTGATCAAGATTTCACTATTCTATGTGTTGATTTTCTAGTTAGAAGTGCTAGAAGAGATTTGAGAGGTTCCATATCTTTGTGATTTCTTCTTGAGTTCATTTGTTGACATTCAAGAGAGTGCTTTGTGCATTGGAACAGGTTGAAAGAAGAAGATCAGGTCACTTCAACATGGCTACAAGTGGAGGCTTTATGTTGGAGAGCAATGATAGGCTTACCTCAATCGACTATTCTACTTGGAAGGTGAGGATGGAGTCCTTATTGGAGATGAATGAGTTGATGGAGATTGTTGCAGGTGTGGAGGAGAGACCTCAAGCACCTCAAGATCAAGTGAGGTATGACAAGAGAGCAAAGAAAGCTCTACACATGATTAAGATGAATGTTACCAATGAACTTCTCAAGGAAGTTGGTAAGTGCACATCATCTTTGGAGGCTTGGGAAGCTTTGAAGAAGCTTTATGAATCCAAGTCTAGATCAAGAGTGCTTACTCTTAGGAGGCAAATCTTTCAAAGTTTGCAAAAGAAGGAAGAGAGTACTCATGCTTTTGTTTTGAGGGTTAAGGCATTCAATGATGAGTTAGCATGTATTGATGAAAGCATTAAGGAGGTAGAGCTTGTTCAAGTTATACTTAATGGCTTGTTGGATGATCATGCTAATCTTGTTCAAAGTTTTGCTATTCAAAAGACTTTGCCAAGTATTGTGGATTTGCAAGAGATCTTGGTGAATGAGGAGTATAGGCTTCAATCAAGAGGAGGTGGATCTACATCGACATCTCATTATGAAGAGGATGCTATGTTCATCAAAGGCAAGTTCAAGGGAAAAGGAAAAGGCAAGTGGTCTAAAGGGCAAGATCAAGGTGAGACTTCTTCTTTTGGCAAAAAGAAAGATAAGTCTAAGTTGAAATGCTTTTATTGTGGAATCAAAGGACATTTTGCAAATGAATGTTTGAAGAAGCAAAGAGATGAAGGTAGCAAGCAAATCAACTTTACTACTAATGATGAGGGTGTAGGTGGTGGTGATTCTCTTTTGATGTGTTCTTCAAGTCCAATATCAAGTGAAGGTGACAAAGATTCATGGTGGATTGATAGTGGAGCTAGTTCACACATGACTAGTCACAAGGAGTTCTTTACTTCTTTGGTCACTTATGATGGAGCCAAGAAAGCAATTCACATGGCCAATGGTGGTGAGTGTGTGATTTAAGGTATTGGTTCAATTCCTATTTGTCTCTCTACTAATAGGAAAGCAAGACTTGATGGTGTTCTTTACATTCCTTCACTTTCAAAGAATTTGTTAAGTGTTGGTCAAATGATAGAGAAAGGATACATGGTAAAGTTTGGTGGTGATGTTTGTTTCATTACAAAGGAAGAAATCTTGGTTCAATAAACAAGGTAGACTTTTCAAGCTTGATGCTTTTGTTATGGCTAACAAAAAGGATGGAATGGAAAAGGAGATTGGTCTCAACTTTCCAAAGTTACCTTTTAGCATCAATAAGATTGGTGGATCTTATGCAAAGTCTAACAAGCTTCCTTATGCTAGATCTAGGTCAAGATCTAATATGCTTCTTGGAGATGTTCATCTTTGTGCTAACTTGGCTAGTCTTGAGGATAATGATGGTGTTTCAATGGTTCTTCATGGCAAGTGCAAGCATGGAAAAGGTTAGGAAGGAGCTAACTTCATCAATGGAGGTGAAGGTTCTTCCTTGGAAAAGATTGTTGTTAATGATTTCTTTGATCATATGGAAAAGGATGTTGCTAGGTGCATGCATGAAGGAGGTGGTTCTTCTACATTATTTTGTTATGATTCCAAGAAAGGAGTCAAAGATCAAATGGTTCTATCAAGAGACTTAGTGAGGGAGATAGTCACAAGTCAAGAAGAAGAGAAGTATGTGAAGAGTTCAAAGTAGGATGTACTTTGAATGATGTCATTGTGAATGATAGTGAGGAAGAATCATTATCATATGATTCATTACCTAAAACATTGAATAGAAGTTCTTGTTTGAAGAAAGAGAGTACTTCAATCATCCTTATGTTGAAGGTATTAATCATTTTTTTCATGGCTTCTAATGTTTTTGAGATTTCTACTTCTTATGATGCAATCATTAAGAGGGAGTCTTATGAAGGAAAGAGCAATGGAATATTGGTTCTTGGGAAGATCCAAGGCATGGATCTCACATCTCTTCATCAACTCAAAGGATTCTATGATTGTGAATTGATCACTCATGATCAAGATGGCAAAAGGTTGGTTGGAGAAGACTACATGGAGCAAATCGAGAGGCAATTTCTTCAAGGCAAGGGAGATCTCATTGGTGAGCTTATTGAGGTTTGTTACGAGCTCAAGAGGGCTGGATTTATTAGGTTTGATACTCATCTTCACCTACTCTACTTCATCTTGGATGGAAAGTTTGGAATCTATCTTTTGATTTATGATGGTAACATTGGTGACATTGTTTTCACTAACCTTTGTGGAAATTCGAGATCAAGCATTGATGAGTTCTTGTTGGATCTAGATCATATGTTTAAGAGGGAGTATTTCCAGAGGTTCAGGTATGAAGATATTCATATCTTTGATATCTTTGATGATCAAGAGAAAGGTAAGCAAGTGGAAGCGACACACTTTGCTTTACTCACATGTTTTGGAGAATTTTCTTGTGTAGATGATGCTATGCAAGTGGACATTGGTTCTCACGGTTTTCATACTGGAAAAGCAAGTAATGGATCTGGAAAACAAAGTTTGTTCAATGACTTTGATGTTCAAGAGGAAGATCAAGAGGTTGGTCTCAAAGGGCTTCAACAACACAAAAGGAAAGGTGGCAATTTGGAGCTAATCAAGAGCATCAAAGGAAGGTTATTTGGCAAAGATGTTATGGATCTGTTTTTGCAGCTTATTAAAGACTCAAGTAAGGTCAAAAGAGCAGCAATGAAGTGTTGTTCAAGTTTACTTTACTTGTTCTATCTCATGTTTGAGCTATTTCATGTGGATGTGTGCAAATTGTCAAGATATGGACAAAGTAGCTACATTGTCTTGCAATATCTTATTGTTGGAGTTGTACTAGCATTCTTGGCTGGTTTTGCTGATGGAAATGAAGCTATTGGAGGTTCATTATGTCACTCATCCATGATCAAGCTCTCAAGTGTTGAGCTACTTGATGCCAATGTTTGGAAATTGTCAACTTTTCGTGAAATCATGGTCATTTTCTTGTGTCAAGTAGATCTTGAAGATGGACTAGTGCAACCTACTTGGTTTATGGAGTCATGTGGTGCTGGATTTGCATCATTTATGTACTCACCTACTCATGGATTTCCAAGGTTTGATTGTTTCTTGTGGCAAGATGGAGATGGAGGCTCATTCATGGAGTTTTATGGTGGAGACATATCAAGAAAGGACAAAGTTGGAAGAGACAAGCAAGCAAATGGTCATCACTCACATTTATTGTTTGGTTTCTGTAATTTTCCAGAGAGTTCAAAGTTTGAAACAAGGAGGAATCATTTCATTCACATTCTATTTGGTTCTTCATGTTCTAGTTATATCTTGATGTGTAAAATTGATGTAAGAAATAGTGAAGCATCCAATTTGGACACTATTCTCTATATCAATTATGAAAGATACTTTAGAACCTTAGAAAGAAGATCTATACTTAGTATGGAGATCATTCTAAAGTTGGATCAAAGTTCTATTGTCAAAACTATGCCAAAACTAGTTGAAGAGGGAGTGTGAGAGATTTCAACTAGTTTAGTCTAGTTTAGTCACATTTTGGTAAATTGTCAATAAGAGGCCAAAACTCATTTTAGACTTAGAGATAAACTTTTTGAAGTTATATTAGTTTAAAATACATTCAATAAACACTTTTGGAAAGTGTGGGAAAGTTGGTAGTCGAGTTTGAGAGAGATTCAAATTTGAACTTTGGGTACATTGAATCTAGACCCAAAAATAGTAGGGTTTACATTTTGGAGGGAAAGCCAAGTGGCCAAATAGGGTTTGGAAACTCTATAAAAGGATGTAACTCGTGGAGAGACACATCTTCTCTCTTCTCTCTCTCATTTCATCATTATACATGGTTCTCTTTGGGTTCTACTACTCATTGGTGCACTATCTTGGTGTTATCTTGCAATTCTATGTGTAGAATGATCATTTATTGCTATTTTCGGTTCCACACGTGTGAAATATAGTAGGGTACTGTAATTGTACGGACAACAAACATATTTTATGTTTTGGTTCATGTTTGATCAATATCTCTTAGAGTTTGCATCTCATTTTGTATGTAGATGCTGATTTTTCTACATTGGCAGGATTGTTGGTTTGCTCCTTATTGTAACCAAAGATTTGGCACATGGATTGGATCTTGAATGATCTGAAATCCTTCACACGAACTACAGTTGCAAGCGACAACGCCCTACGCACTGCTTGTCGCTTCCTAGTTAACCTCCTCCTTCTTGAAGACTATCTCTCACCCTCCGGAGTGATGTATGAAGGTTGTTTCGCACACACTCGGGAGTGTCCATGTCATGGAATCACTCCCTCAAATGCAACACCTGCAAAATTGGAACAAAATACCATCAGGTTTTATATCAAACATTGGGAAACAATCAAATACATGAAAACCTGTATTAAGAGAATGAGAGACAGATCAATGGTTCGGGGTTGAAGGTTATGTATAAGCAGATTAGGGTTTAGAAAGGGTGCGATTTTATTCCCTTTAGTACACAGTCTTTAGGCAATAGGCATTACCATTAGGCAAATAGTATGGCAAATATAGAAAGATTGGTAGACTGCAAATGGTTGTATACACCATTGTCGGTGTATTGGAATAAACGACTGAGATATCAGTTTGTTAAAAAAAAAAACTCAGTATTCTTGCATGTTCAATCTTCATTGTCTTAGCCGGCGAGCGTGTGAGAATGTTTTTGTATGTCTTGATCTCGTTACTGGTTTGCTACCAATTCAGGATATTGCTCGGAGATTAATCAAATCGGCATTTCATGAAGTTGCTAGAAAGTGTGAAATGAGGTATTTTGATTTGAGAAAAATTGACCAAGCGGTTGGACGACACTTCCACGATGACATAACAATTGTTGCAATATTTCTTGATTATAAGTTAATAAAAAAAGGCTCAAAGATAACACCACTGTCTGTAAGAAGTGGGATGAACAGTGATGAGGCTATCTCACATATCTTTTTTGGTTTGCTACCAATTCAAAGTATTGTTAGAGATTAATCAAAGCGGCACTTCATGAAGATGCTAGAAAGCATGAAATGAGGTATTCTAAATTAAGATAGAATGACCGAGGGGTTAGATGGCACCTTAGTTGCCCGTGGAATGCGTTCCATTCCGGAATGATGCCCTCAAAAAAAATATAAAAGTACTTTTTTTTACAAAGGATTAATTATCACTTCCTTAAAATAGAAGAACTGCTACACAATGCTCATAAGGTATTCAAAATGTACTCTCCATAATAGTTTGATCAAAAAAAATTGTTACAACTACCAAGGAAAGTTTTCTTCCTCATTCCCCCTAATTCAGAGAGGCACCGCTATTTTCTCATCATCGTATAACATTTTTTCTTTCTCATTCTCCAACACACAAACTGTAGATGCCCCAAGGCTGAAAAATCCAAAGGTAACAACACTAAGAGCAAGGGGGGCTCCGCTCTAAGTCAATCAAGATCAAGGACACTTGAAATTTTTCAAAGATGATACTTCCCAATGCTCAGCGACTGATATGCACTATTTGAAAATTATATCCTCAACAACATACTCCAGGAAACAAAGCAATAAATTGTCAGTTGAGTTAGAATATCATGCAAAGATGAAAAAACTTCCACTCTTCTATTGATTCGCACCATAAATCTTTATGTTATGAGCCATCTAGGATGCGCAATGTTCATTGTTCAGTTAAGTTTCATATCAACACTCCTAATTTGGGGTTTCTCCAACACACAAACTGTACAGCCACTATTTTCTCATCATTGTATATCATTTTTTTAAAATTTACATTAATACTTACTGGTTCCGCACCAGTACCAGTACGTTCCGGAGCGGGCGGAACGGAACGTTCCGACCCATTTTGGTCAGAACACCCGTGGATCAACGCTCAGTCATAATTTTCATGTGTGATTTCTGATGGTACACTCAACATAATCCCAAAACTCAGTTATGATGCAACGATGGCTTTGCATTCATTTTCATCCTCTCTGACAAATTGCAGCCTTGGAACTTGAAAATCAGGTCAGAGGGCAGCAATGGTCTAAGTAACAGAGGCAACAAATAACAACCATGGGACTTGAAAATCAGGCCTGATGGCAGCGATGGCCTAAGTAACAGAGGGAATGATGATCCCTCCTAATGAGTATTCTGACAAATCCAGCTACAATGAGGGAACCCCTCTTTGTTTATGACTCAGTTAGCAGTACTACTCAATTTCAAAAAACAATTTTGAGGTGACGATGGTCCCTTCGATAGCGATGATGATTTGTAAATTAGTTAGAAACACCGTTCATATAAATTTTGTTATGATTTTAGCCGCCAAAGCTACTCTTCTTTGATAACGTAGGTATACTGCAGGTCCAACCAACAATGATGGAGCCAATGCTCAATTGTCATGCATGACTTCTTCATATCAGTAATGACTTCTTCATATCACTAACGCGCCTTGGCATTTTGAAAAATGATGCATCAATCAGACCTAAGGATAGCGCACGCTCAGAAGTAGCATGGAAACCATTTCTTGATCAATGTTCTGTTGTACTTGGTGCACAATTTTGATAGCCTATAGTAGTAAACTATGAAAGACATTTTCCATGAACAGTCAGATAATCATGAAGATAGACGTTTCTCAAAAAATCGCACCAGGAAAAGAATGTGATGTTATGTAGGTTATGTCCAAACGTTGTAACTTATCGCAAGCTTTTGCACACAATCGGAGAAGCTGTCAATTCCTTTGTTTGCTTCCCTTCCACACCTGAAGACCGCCTACCTCCTGACTTGGATACGGAAGGAACTGAAAAGTTGATGGAACATGGTGGATTGTCAACTGAAAAGGACACCGTGGATCGTAATAATTGAGATTTACTCCTACTAGAACTGAAATCCTACTGAAACTGAAATTGAATCTGAAACTGACAGATGCAACAAAAGTCTTAAAATGAATGAGGAGTGCGAATAACAAAAATCTTGAATTGCACGCTTCAAGCTACAAACATGGTGAGTTAGAATTCAGTCGATCAAACATCGAACCTCCAAATTATATGCCTGGGAATTATATGCGTTCCACGAGAGTGAGCTACTAAGCCGAAATGAGCATTGGTGTGTGTGTTTGTGTGTGTGTCTGTGTGTGAGAGAGAGACCTGCCTATGATTTTCAGCGGCCGCCAGCCTCCAATCGATCCATCCAAAAATTTAGCTTTCTAGGTCCAGGAATTTAACCTCCAAAACACGAGAGAGAGAGAGAGAGAGAGAGAGAGAGAGAGAGACATGACCCATTACATTCAATCATAACGTGATAAAGTGGCCAATAAAAGGTGGTTATCTTGAAAAACTGGCTATCTTGAAAAGGTGGCCAATAAATAAAAATGTGATTGTCTTTAATATGCACTGCCACTTGGACAGTGGCCAATGTACATGCATGCATGGGGAGGAGGGCCATGCACCCTGTTCCCCATACATGCATCCCCCCAATCATTTTTAGTGAAAAAATTGTGTATGCATGGTGAGGGGAGGAGGATGCATGGGTGCACCCATACACATGTGCAAAATTGTCCATAAGTTTAAATATATATATAGATATATATATACTAGTAAAGAGTGCTCGTCGCTGATAGACAATGGAGGCCGATCTAGGTGACGGCTGATGATTTGAAACTTCAATATGTCGTTGACAGCTGATTTAGGAGGTGGCCGATGATTTGGATGATGGCCAATCTCGCAAATCTCGTATTTCGAATATCTAACATTCGAGTCTTTGGAACAATTCGAGTCTTTGAAAAAACTCGAGATGTTCCAAAAAATTGATCCATTGGGAAAATTCGAGTAATTTCAAAAATTTGAGTAGTCGAAAAA
Organism: Diphasiastrum complanatum; assembly: GCA_029204225.1. Taxonomy (NCBI): domain Eukaryota; kingdom Viridiplantae; phylum Streptophyta; class Lycopodiopsida; order Lycopodiales; family Lycopodiaceae; genus Diphasiastrum; species Diphasiastrum complanatum. Next base: position 64,532,682 of record CM055095.1, on the reverse strand, counting down.
ATTCAAGATGTTCCAAAAAATCGATCCATTGGAAAAATTTGAGTAATTTGAAATATTCGAGTATTGGAAAATTCGAGTCATTAGAAAAATTCAATCATATGGAAAAATTCGAGTCTTTACAAAAAATTGAGTCGGTCTCCAAAATTTCGAGATTCAAAAATTCGAGTCTCCAAAATTTGAGTCTAAAAAAATTTTGAATCTCCAAAAATTCGAGTCTCCAAAATTCGAGTCTCCAAAATTTCGAGTCTCCTAAATTTCGAGTCTCGAAAATTGTACTCTCCAAAAATTCGAGTATCCAATAATTCGATTCTCCAAAATTCGAGTCTCCAAAAATTTCGAGTTTCTAGAATTTCGAGTCTCCAGAAATTTGAGTCTAAAGAAATTCGAGTCTCCAAAACTAGAGTCTGCAAAAATTTGAGGTCCAAAACTTGAGTCTCGAAAATTCGAGTCTCCAAAAATTCAAGTCTCCAATACTCGAGTTTTGGAAATTTGAGTCTAAAAAATTTCGAGTCTCCAAAAATTTGAGTCTCCAAAACTTGAGTTTCCAAAATTTTGAGTCTAAAAGAATTTCGAGTTTCCAAAACTTGAGTCTCCAAAAATCTGAGTCTCCAAAAATCCGAGTCTCCAATATTCGAGTATTAAAAAATTTCGAGGTCTCCAAAATTCGAGTCCTCAAAAATTTGAGTCTCCAAAACTTGAGTCTAAGAAAATTTCGAGTCTCCAAAACTTCGAATCGGTCTCCAAAAATTCGAGTCGGTCTCAAAAATTTAAGTCGATCTCCAAAAATTTGAGTCTCCAAAAAACCTTTTCTCCAAAAATTCTAATCGGTCTCTAAAACTTCGAGTACTTGGCCAGTTCAATTCTAAGAGGTATTTCAGAAGACTCGTTAGAAAATGTATTTTGGTAGAGGTTTGTCCCAAGTTATTCTTTGTCTAGCATCTTAGTCTTACCCTTGATATGAGATAACTTTTGAAGGTCTTAATATTTATACCATTTTTCCTATTTCAAAATGTAGTTATGTTATTGTATCGAGTAAGTTTCCTAAATTTTGTCAAATTACGTTGAATTTGAAACAATAAGTCACATCAGCTGCGGTGGGCACAGTAGGAGTTTGTATTTCAACAACGCCAACAGTTGCATCGACATTCACAAAACAGGGCAGGGGCCAATTGAAAAGCGACTTTTCTGGTATGAACACATCTGATTACAATGACATTGAGACTGATACCAAATGGCTGAGAAAAAGAAAACAGTGGAAAAGGGCAAGACAGTAGACTCGGTGGAACTCGTCTTATTCTAGTCGGGGAATATGTGTAGGGCCTAGAAGATTATTTGTAACATGTATTGAAGGGTGCCAAGAGCCCATATGGTTATGAAACATTAAGATTTGTTGTTAAATGGTGTTTATGGATTAAGTAGTAGAACATTTTTTTTTTTTTGGATTGTCTTCAAAAATAGTTCATTTTGAAGGAAGAAAAAAAGAGAGCCTATTTGCTTCTTTCTTATTGTCCCTCCTTTATTCCAATTATTGTGTCTATTGATGGATCATTGCAATTCTTGATGTTTTAATGCTTTCTAGCTTTGTCTTTCTCTCTCTGAGTGCGCTCCACCTCTAGGAGCAATAACTTTCATTTCTCTTGGTCAATTTTCATGGTTGATGGTCCTATCTCTTGCTTTTTACTTTAGCTAACCTATAATCAACAATTTGGTGAATTTGATGATGTTTTGGCATCATTTATTGCAACTTTAATTTCCCATGTGTGAAATCGAGAGAGAGAGAGAGAGAGAGAGAGAGAGAGAGAGAGAGAGAGAGAGAGAGAGAGAGAGAGAGAGAGAGAGAGAGAGAGAGAGAGAGAGAGAGAGAGAGAGAGAGAGAGAGATCATATCTGTCGTTCATTAATTTTCATATTATGATTCGATGGATTCTATGCAAGTAGGTGTATAACGTCGACCGAATGTGTAGTCAAGTTATTTTGATATAAAATATCCCCAGGATTTGGTTGAAGTCGATGTAAGGATCATCTGGGATCTTGGAACCAAGAAAAGGTTGTGGATGAGAAGCCAGAGGATGAATATCCGGTTGGTTTGAATGTTTCGCATCCACTATGTGACACGACTATGCTACAACTTCCATCTAGGAGGATGCATAACCTTCAAGTTGGGATAGGCTCTAATTGATTAAGCGTTTTGACTGCAAGTCTCTATAGTTGTACACAGATTTTAAACTTTGGCATTCACCAAAGTGATCATGGACAGTTGCAGATGCCTACATCTAAATACTTGCAACAATAAGAGCCTCTCCAAACTTGAAGGTACATTCTCCTAGGTGGAAAGTGTAGCAAAGCCTATGTCAAACAAACAATAATATTCACCAACTGCCAAAAAAACATTTACGTTTATTGGAATAGAATTAAACCATCAACACCATTATAAATAAGATGGGCTTTTATCTTACAACAATATCTTTTGACGCACTAAAGACACTGGTTCAACATTATTCTTTCCAGCTTGATTATTGAACTTTCTTATCGTATTTATTCTTTTCATCTGCTTTCTCATCCACTATTCCAACATAGACACTCAGCCACTCTTCCAACAGAGACTCACAGAGTATTCCACATCACTGGATCATATGGAGAAGTGGTCATCAGGTTTCTATAATCCACTGTAGGCCTAGTCACTAAACTGGACAACCATAAATTACAAAGCATTTGAAGAGCCAATTCAAGGAAGGATTAACATTTACGTCATAAGGAAATTTTATTAAGGATGTTTGGACATCATCATCCTCTTCTTCTTTATCTTCTCGAGTACTGTTGTTGCTTTCTGATTCGGATTCCTCTTCTAATGATGAAGGCTCTCACTCTTTGCTACTTTTGCTCTCCCCATGCTTTCTTATGTCCGTGTCTTGACCACGTTGCCTCCTTGCCACCAAAGCTTTTAGTGCATCTGCTTTCACACTCATCGCAGATTCTCGCACAGAAGAGCACATCCTGGAGGAAGGTGGATTCATTGTGATCCCTGATCTGGGGTGTACTGGGACCTGTGGGGCATATATTTTTTCAGGAGGTCCTCACGTTTCTCTGATCTGAAATCTCCCTCTGCAATTCTAACATGCTTTTAGCTCCCGCCTGTCTTCTTCATCCTTGTAAATATAACTTCCGTATGAAAGGTCGTTGTGATAGCCAAGGTTCTCGCGTTTATCTGATCTATTATCTCCCTCTACAATTCTAACATGCTTTTAGCTGCCGCCTGTCTTCTTCATCCTTGTAAATATAACTTCCATATGAAAGATCGTAATGATAGCCATCCATCCGCTCTATTTTCATCGTATCAAATTGCTTCTTCAATGGCACCTTTAAGCCCTTGCCTTTCCTAGCATGGCCACTATCATCTTCAAATCTACTTCTGCCATCGTAGTCCTCAAATCTACTTCTGCCATCGTAGTCCTGGTAATCATCGACATTGTCATCACAACTGGAGAGATAGAGGGCGAGAGGGGGCAAAATTCAAATTGGGTGAGAGAGGGAAAAGTAGAGAGAGAGAGAGAGAGAGAGAGAGAGAGAGAGAGAGAGAGAGAGAGAGAGAGAGAGAGAGAGAGAGAGAGAGAGAGAGAGAGAGAGAGAGAGAGAGAGCCATGTATATGCATGGGAGGAGGGCCATGCACCCTCTCCCCATACATGCATCTTTTTTTTTGAGTTTTTAATTCACAAAAAGCTCATGCATGGGTGAGGAGAGGAGAATGCATGGGTGCACCCGTACACATGCGCAAAAAGTACAAAAAGGACCAAGAGTGGATCCTAATCTGATCCTCAAGAGGGATTGGTTGTCAGATTACTTGATCTATCAATCTACTTGAGATTAAGATCAATCTAGATCAATTCTAGACACAAAATCCTAATAATAAAAATCATTAATTGAAGGTAGGTGTACTTTCTGGTTTCACACGTGTGAGAGACTGTCTGGGTACGAACTCCAACCTAAAAATCAAGTACACATTGATAGAACCTCAAAACAATCAAAACAAATGTAGACAAATGGAGAGAATCACTCAAAATTGCTTCCAAAACCAAGATTGGTGTCTCTCATTGATTATGGCCAAATGTGGCTCTATATATAAAATAAGTGGGAGCTCGTGGTACTGATCTTCCCTCTGATCCCACATGTGTGAAGGTGCTTTGTCATATGATGATGCATCATGCAAAATTGACACTTGGACAAAACCTTCTATTTTGAGCACTTTTGGTCCATTTTCCTTCTATATGGAGATCTACTTGGAAATCTTCTAGAAGTCAAAATTCGCCTACTTCAGCTTATTCCACACATGTGAGATGTCCTCTACACATGTGATATGACACTTAACCAAAGGATGTGGCTCATGCAATCAATAGATTGATATCATGTGTCATATGTCTATAAAACTAGTTTTTGGCCTTTCTAGCCACTAGAACTTGAATTAAATCATATGTACAACCTATATGATTATGGTACATGACAAGTACACTATTTTCACACGTGGGAACAGGCTACACACATGTGTGTTTATCTATATACAAGATTTTTGACCTCTGCCAAGCTTATTTTTTTTCATTTTTCACGCTGGTTCAAAAGGTGTGAAGATCAGCCAATGAGCTTGATGTTGATCTGAAATCACCATATCCATGATAGTGCTTCTTTGATGTTGACATCTTTGATGAACTTGAGAGCTTTGCACCATCCTAGCACCTCCAAAATTGTTTACTTCCAAATTTCATGTAGATGTTGGACTTTGAGGCTTGCTCCTTCTTCATGTGCATGCTCTTCCATGAGAAAATAAAGATTTCTTTTTGATTTATTAGGATCACAAAGATCTAACATGATGTTACTACGATCTAGAGAATTAGTCTCATCCAAATTGGCAAGACTATGCATTCTATACTAACAAGGTGTTTGCAATATATCTTCATGCTTGTTTACCATGCTAATCTCAGATCCAATGAGGCTAAATACTTCATTATGGAGATAAGTGTCTTTAGAAGATGATTCACTTACTCTCATAAAGAGTTTACAATTTGCCTCAATACAAATTTTCAAACTATGAGTGAACAAATCACTTTTGCTCTTGCATGACTCAAGAGCATACATTTGATGAAATAACCATTTGCTTTCTAATTGATTTAAAATCAATTTCAATCTCTTAAGAACATCATCTATGTTCTCAAGAGAGACTTCATACTCAACTAGTATGGCTTTACTCCAATTTTGAGATGCAATGATCTCACTAAAGCAAATTGATTTATCAAATGACATAAGAGAAATAAGTATGAGATGTATACCACGTGAGATATGCTCCTCTTTCCCTTGAAATGTGAGCCACATGGATTCAACCATATTTCTTGAGTTTATTTTTGGAATCACAATTTGAGAAGGTCTCTCCTCCTCAATCCTTGGCACACTTGAACCTTGAGAAGGATTCTCCTCCTCAATACTTGGCACATTTGAACATTGAGATGACTCCTTAAGATCCTCTTCATGGTGCTCCTTTTTTATGGAAATCCAAGACCTCCATGTCTCATAATGATCACAACAAGTATGACCATTCAATATGCACTTCCTATGATTAACTAGATTACTTATGCTAGAAACATAAGTCCAAAAATCACCACAACTTGGCATGATTTTTCCAATATTGAAATCAAAAGGTATTTCCATCTCAATAAGGCTAACTACTTGCTTATAGATATAAGTCTCCACTTTGGATGCTTCACTTATTCTCATAAGAAGTTTACAACTTGCCTTTAAGATTGACAACTTACAATTTTCATCTTTGTGAATGAACACATCATTTATGATCTTATTGAAACCAAAAGATCGTACATTATAAAGATATTTCCATTTTTTTGACTTCATAACTAATGTAAGCTTACAAGGAAAACATATTTTGCTATCTTTTAAGGCATCACACTCAATTAGTATTGCCTTAATCCACCTTTGAGATACAAAAATCTCTTCAAAGCAAAATGGTTCCTCATAAGTTGACATGAGTATATAAATGAAACTATTTTCATTTTGTGATTGCTCCTTATTCTTGATTGATTTCTCTTGGATAATAACAATAAGTTTGAACTTGTTCAAAGTTCCAAGCAAAATACTTTCCAATGACGTAAAATAAATCCGAGTTACTTTCATGAAAGTGACATCTATCTTTGCATCTTGAACCAAACAATGCACTTCCAAATGGAAAATTTCAAAAGATTTGACATGTGTTGTGATGGACTCTTGAAGACAAATCTTGCAAGTCCTTGTGAGACTCTTGACCTTTCCACAAAGGAAACACCTTTCCTTGGACTTGTCCTTCTTGTATTTGCATTTCGAACTTGAAGCTCCATCCTTCACCTTGGCCCCCTTGCTTTGGTTCTCCTTGGATGGGTTGGTCTTCTTTCTGTAGCATCTTGAGAAAATATATCCTCCCTTGCCACAAAGGTTGCACTTAGGATCCTTTTTTTCCTTCAATAGATTGCCACCTGTTGATGCTATGTGAATAAAAACTTGTGATATGATTCTAAAAATGTAATTTGTGACTCTCAAGAGACTAGATTTGAACATCTTCAACAATCTAGAAGGATCTACAAAAGATCTAACTCACAAACCTAAGAACCAATTTTCACACTAATGACTAGCCACTTGGAAACTTTGCTTTGATCACTAAGACAAAAGCACACAATCTTTGAATCAAATCACAAAAGAAATCAGATCCAATCTCCCATTGGACTCATCAAATACCAATGACTCTTTCTTTTGAAAATTGAAATGGATATGAAAAGATTTGACACCTAGATTTTCCTTTTCACTTGACTAGTTCTCTCAACACTTGAGATTCTTGAACAAAAGATGGGTTTTGTTTCAAACACATGAAAATCAACCTTAATCACTTCTTTTGGACTCACTCTTGATCCAAATAATCTCACTCTTGAGATTTAGAATGAATTTGATTTGATTTGAAAACAAACTATACCACCAATTTTTCACATAGCTTAAAAATTAGACAACTAGAGATTCACAAAGATCTCAACCATGCATGAATACTCAAATATGGACTCCTCATTCTAGACATCCAATGGGATCACAAATTGACCCTCACACTCTCACAAAGAAAGTTGAATAGAACTAATTTGAGTTTCATACATTCTATGTCAATTTTTGCTCAACAAATTGAATTGATCACTCCTATTGGATTCCACCAATTACTCTACTTTTTAAGACTTGGAATGAAATTCAAAATCAAAACTTGTGGTTTTTTTCACTAAAATATTGTGCTTCAAAGAGCTAATACCACTTAGAAAGATTTAATCACCTAGGAGAAGACAAATTCTTCACTATAACAACACATAATGAGCTTCTAGATCTTGCCCTCTACAAAGGAAGGAACTCTTAGAAAATTGGATCTCTCTCTACACATTTGCCATAGACATCTTAATGACTCTTTTCAAACCTTACAATCACTCAAACAAATTGAGTAGGGTTGAACAATGTGACTTGGATCTCAATCTCTTTTCTAGAACTCTCAATTTAAGCCAATCTATGTCAAATTCTACAAAAGATTTGCATAGATGCTCTATATGCACTAGAAACTCTCAAAGGTTTCACTTGGAGGACAGATCCAAAGATGTTTTCTAGCAAATTGATGCTTCTAAACTTGACCCTATCACTCTTGAACAAATCTAGAGTGATGGTACAAAGGATTTCAACCTCTCACCTTGCATATCACTCCTTAATCTACGATGTTTAGCAAAATCTCTCTCAACTTCAACATGCACTCAAAAAATCAGAGATAATCAATTAATGCACCTAATTCAAGCTTCAAATTTAATTTCTTGGCTGATCTAGTCCAAGAACTAATCAAGGGATTAGATTATCTATAGAAAATGCTTCATTTTGCACCAAAAATCACTCAAATTGGGTATGTGAGTCAAATTCTATTGAAATTTCTCAGTTAAATTCGGAGCTGTACCACCTCACACGTGTGAAAAGGGTTCCTACATCCCACAACAAGATCTGGACCAAAAAATTTTAGGATAGCTATCAAATCCAACTCGCTACACAAAACTTGACTAGTCTCCAAAAAACTGCTAATTTTCGCTTTGATTTGGATTAACCCTATCAATTTCAACAAAACCTCTTGTACTAGGCTCTGATACCATGTGCAAAAAGTACAAAAAGGACCAAGACTGGATCATAATCTGATCCTCAAGAGGGATTGGTTGTCAGATTACTTGATCTATCAATCTACTTGATATTAAGATCAATCTAGATCAATTCTAGACACAAAATCCTAACAAGAACAATCATTAATTGAAGGTAGGTGTACTTTATGGTTTCACACGTGTGAAACACTATCAGAGTACGGACTCTAACCTAAAAATCAAGTACACATTGATACAACCTGAAAACAATCAAAACAAATGTAGACAAATGGAGAGAATCACTCAAAATTGCTTCCAAAACCAAGATTGGTGTCTCTCATTGATTATGGCCAAATGTGAGAAGAGAGAGAGAGAGAGAGAGAGAGAGAGAGAGAGAGAGAGAGAGAGAGAGAGAGAGAGAGAGAGAGAGAGAGAGAGAGAGAGAGAGAGAGAGAGAGAGAGATATGTGTCTTTCTAGTTTTCTAGCTATATGCCACATGGCACCTTGCTTTTGGCAGAATGTGCTACATCTTGAGATTAGGATTGATCTCCCACTTGTAAATGTCTGCTCACACGTGTGGAAAGATCGGTAGAAGTCGAGTTTAGACTTGTAGAATATTTTTGTTTAAGTTCCTATAAGTTAGGAAAATCACCCAAATTCAAGGAGGTGCCTTAAATCTTGGAAATAATGGACCATATGCCTAGTTGATGTGATTGATGGATCCTTTCGTGACTAAGCATCTTCACATGTGCTGGATCTGATGAATCAGCAGCAGCTTGAGATCCTTTCATGTACATAGAGAGCCCCATTTGTCTTGAATTGACTAATGAAGTGAAATCTTGGTTTTGGGAGAAATTTTGAGCAATCTCTACATTTGTCTTCTGATTTTGTGAATCAATTGAGTCCTAAGCTTAGTAAACATCATTCTCTGTTGGTGGTCCGTACTCGGACAGATTTTCACACACGTGAAACCAGCAAGTACAAGGTTGATCAATTTTGATTGTTCTTGTTGGATCTATGCATGTAGATTTGATCTAAAAGGTGACTATGTGAAGAATTGAAAAAGATTATCTATGTTAGATATAGGGGTCTTATGTTTTTTACATCGAGCATCTAGGTGTAGGATGTTGATAGGAATAAATTTGGCATAGATGGCAAATTATGCATTTCCACTTGTAATGCCACTATTGAGCCAAAATAGAGTAAGAGGCTAAACACTTGCTAATTAGAGTGTAGACAAGTGTAAAGTTTTTGTTTGATGAATTCCAAGAGGTCCAATAGGATTTAGAGGTGGAACCTTGTGAGGTCCAATAGGAAATTGAGGTGTGCTTGAATATAGTCCAATAGAATTAAGAGGTGCATAGATCAATGATCCAATAGGATCAAGAGGTGACAAAATATGGTCCAATCATAGTTAAGCATAGTGGTAGCTCGTGGACCTAGTAGTATCATTGTACTCCTCATTTTGAAGCTAATTGATTTGGTGATTTCATGGATTTTGTGAGTTATTGGATTTCTAGCTTTCTCTCTCTACCTGAGAGCTCATGATGCATTTTCTCTCTCTACCCGAGGAGAGCAGCTTGTTTTTACTTAGATTATTTTTTGAATACTTCCCACACGTGTGAGTGAGAGTTGGAAGTGATTGAATGCATGTAGTAGTGTGTTTTTGCCATAGGATTCAAGATTGATCTTGAATCTCAATCTAGTCTTGATCTTGGTGCATCTACACACCTTAGGAGATCACAAGTACATGTAGTGGACAGTCCACACGTGTGAAATTCAACATGGTATCAGAGCCTACCTAAGGTTACCATGCATTTTGATCCATCTAAGTGAAAAAATTTTCATCAATCTTGAGCTAGAAGTTGTCAAGGCCCATTTTCCTAGCTATCTTGTTCAATCTTGGATCAAAAGAGATCAAAAGGACATTGATTGGGTCTGACCTGGTACTGTACAGAATCAGGTGCTCAGACATGTGTGAGGAACATCCAATTTCGGTTTGGAAGTTCTCTCTCATGTTTGATCCATTTATCTTGGTTGATAGCTTGTTTTGAAGCTATTTTTGTCTAGTTTCTGTTGCAATCAGTTTCATTCCATTTGGTTGAGCCAATCAAAAGTTATAAGCTTTTTGAAGAGGGTTAGGTAGGGCACCTAGACCTGGGTGGACACATTTGGTTTGGTCAAGAGATTGCTTGGTTGATCCAAAATCACAGTTGTATGCTTGCCAATCTCATCTATATGTGATCTAGGCACTGTTTTGAGATCTTAGCCATTTTGTTTCATGCAATATCATTGTATTTGAGTCAAATTTGGTTTCTTAGTGTATTTCACACATGCTAAGAGTGTTAGATCCTAACTTTGTCTATACTCCATCATTTGATGTGAAATAGATCTTGTTTTAGAGAGATTTGAGTAGCTAGTAAGAATCAATTCACAAATTGTTGTAAGATCTTTCATAGGAGGAGATAGTACTCAATTATTGGATCCTATTGAAAGTGTGTAACAACATTTATTGTTCATCATTTGAGTTTTCTTCACTTCAAATGCCTTCAATGGGTTCATCCTTGTTGGAACCAAGTGAAAGATTGACCACTTCAAATTATTCAATTTGAAAAATGAGGATGGAGTCCATCTTGATCCTTCAAGACGTGATGGACATAGTTCTTGGCCTTGAAGAAGAACCACAAGTTCTTCAAGAGGTTCAAAAATACAAAAAGAGAGCTAGGATGGCTCTCCACTACATTAAGATGAATGTCTCTAATGAGATATTGAGGGAGATAGGTACTTGTACAACAGCCAAAGAAGCTTGGGATTGTCTCAAGACTATCTATGAGGCTAAGAATACCTCTAGGCTTCTCACTCTTAGGAATCAAATCTTTCAAAGTAGCCAAAAGAGTGATGAGAGTGCATCTAGTTATGTTTTGAGAGTAAAAGATATTCATAGAGAGCTTGCTTGCATTGGCGATTCCATCAATCAAAATGAGCTAGTTCAAGTCATTCTCAATGGCTTGAGAAGTGAATTTGATAACCTTGTCCAATCCTATGCCATTAAGGAGGAGCTACCAAGTTTGGAGGCTCTCCAAAGTTTGCTAATTTCAGAAGAATCAAGACAAGATTACAAGCTCTTGAGGATGGACAAGCTTTCTCTCACTCATAATGATGGCAAAGCTCTCTTTGCCAAGGATAAGCACAAAGAGAGGAGCAAGAACCAACATCAACAATCCTCAAGCAAGGACAAAGTCAAATCCAAAGACAAAGATGAGGAGGAAGATGATTCCTCTAATGCTTCATCATCCAAGCTCAAGAAGAAGAAGAAGATCAAGTGCTTTTATTGTGGCAAGAAAGGTCATTATGCCACCAATTGCTTCAAAAAGAAGAATCAACTCAAGCAAGCCAATATTACCAATGAGAAGGAAGACACTATTGCAGGTGATGGAGAGGGATCTCTTATGGTCTCTAGTTTCTCATCTACTCCTTTCAAGAAGGACGGCCTATGGTATATTGATAGTGGAGCCTCTTCACATATGTGTAGCTCCCAGGACTCTTTCTCTTCTATTGCACCTTTTGATGGAGTGAAGAAATCAATATACACTGCAAATGATTTTGAATGTCCTATTGAAGGCATAGGGAACATTCCCTTGAAGCTTGCATCCTCTAAAGTTCTTTCTCTCTCTAGAGTTCTTTATGTACCTAAGCTTACCAAGAATCTTATTAGTGTTGGCCAATTGCTTGATAATGGCCTTGATGTAAAATTCAATGTTGATACTTGCACTATCAAGAAGAATGATGAGATACTTGCATTAGGATCTAGATTTGGTGGCATCTATAAACTAGATCCAAATGAGTATGTGAATGCCTGTAATGTTGCTCTTGTGAACAAGCTTTCTATGGAGGAATTATGGCATAGGAGGTTGGGACATCCCAACTACAAATCCATGCTCTCTATGATCAAAGAATCCAAAGCTATCGGCTTGCCAAAGTCATTCTCCAAGAAGATCAAGCCTTGTGAGGCTTGTGCTATTGCTAAATCTCACAAAAAGCCATTTACAAGATCTTCTATCAAAAGCAAGCATCCTCTGGAGTTAATCCACTCGGATGTGCATTTCTCATCAACTACAAGCAAGGGAGGAGCCACTTGTTTTGTTACTTTCATTGATGATTACACAAGATTCACTTGGATATATCTTCTTGCTTCAAAATCTATGGTGTTTGATCATTTCCTTATTTTCAAAGCTTGTGTAGAGAAGCAATTCTCATTCAAGATTAAAGCTCTTAGAAGTGATGGAGGTGGTGAATATATCTCCAATAAATTTTAAGATTTTTGTGAGCTTGAAGGCATTAAAAGAGAGTTTTCTTGTGCCTACTCTCCATCTCAAAATGGAGTGGTCGAGAGAAAGAATAGATCTCTATGTGAATGTGCAAAATCTATGAGAATTGAGGCATCTTTGCCCAAAGATTTTTGGGGAGAAGCCATTAATTGTGCAAATTACCTTTGCAATAGGCTCCCACATATAGCTCTTGGAGGAAAGTCATCATATGAAATCTTATTTTTGAAGAAGCCTAAGGTTGATCACCTTAGAGTTTTTGGATGCTTATGCTTTGTCCATATTCCCTTGGAAACAAGGAAGAAGGAAGATCCTAGTGCATGCAAAGGGATCATGGTTGGATACTCATCCACCAAGAAGGCCTATAGAATCTTTATACTCTCTACTTCTCAAGTTATTGAAAGTAGAGATGTTGTCTTTCATGAAGATCAACACTCATCATTTGAAGAGGCCAAGATCAAGAAATCTATGGATGCATCATCAATTATTGATTTTGAAGACAATCATGACGTGATGGGGTCGAGATTTGAAGAAGACTCTCCTCCGATTTTTTCACCAAGAAGATCCATGAGAGATAGATTCAAGCCTAAGAGGCTCTCATATGTTGACAAAGGCAAACAAGTGGATCTTGATTCCACTAATTATGTTTTTTATGTCTCTCATGAAGAGCCAAAGAATGTACAAGAGGCACTCAATACCAAGGAGTGGTATGATGCCATGAAGCAAGAGTATGATGCATTGATCACCAACAATACTTGGGAGCTTGTGGATCCTCCATCCAACAAGCATGTGATTGGTTGCAAGTGGGTATTTCGGATCAAGTTCAATCATGATGGCACCATCAACAAGCATAAAGCAAGATTATGTGCCAAAGGATTTGCTCAAATCCATGGTCTTGATTATGAGGAGACCTTTGCACCCGTTGCAAAGATGGTGACAATAAGAATTCTTATTTCTCTTGCTTGTTTTTTCAAGCGGAAGGTGTTCCAATTAGATGTATCCAATGCTTTTCTAAATGGTTATCTTGAGGAGGAGATCTATATGGAACAACCTCAAGGATTCATCAAGGATGAGTCCAAAGTGTGCTTGCTCTTCAAAAGTCTTTATGGACTCAAGCAAGCACCAAGATCATGGTATTCAAGACTTAACTCTTTTCTTATCTCACTAGGATTTACTCTTAGTGACTATGATCCTTCCATGTATCTAAAGTTTGTTGATAGCAATATTGTCATTCTTCTAATTTATGTTGATGACATTATTCTTTGTGGAAGTTGTATCAAGCTAGTTGATGAAACCAAGCTAGCACTTGGATGTGAGTTTAAAATGCAAGATCTAGGAGAGATACATTACATCCTAGGCCTAGAAATTGATTTTTATGAAAATCATGTCTTTATATGCCAATCTAGATATGCTCACTCTATGTTGAAAAAATTCCATATGGAAAATTCTAAGAGCATAGATACTCCAATGGAGCAAATTGTAAAAGATCCTAATAAAGGTGATGAAAGATCCTTTGAGGACATCACACTTTTTAGGAGTCTTGTAGGCTCCTTGATTTGGCTTACCATTACTAGGCCCGATCTTAGTTTTTGTGTGCACAAATTGAGTCAATTTATGCAAGATCCTAAGATCCATCATTGGAAGATGGCCAAGAGGATTCTAAGATATGTATCTTCATCTTGTGATTATGGTCTACTCTATAAAAGTGAAGATCTATCCATTATGGGCTACTCGGATTCGGACTTTGCAAGTGACAAGATGGATCGAAAGTCTATTAGTGCATACACTATCTTTCTTGGAGGCAATCTAATATCTTGGCTTTCCAAAAAGCAAGATACTATATCTCTCTCTTCATGTGAGGCCGAGTACAAAGCACTCACTACAACTACCAAAGAAGTGCTTTGGATCAAGAGGTTATTAATGGAACTAAAGTGCATCAAGGAGGATGATCTACCAATGATCAAGTGTGATAACATCTCGGCCCAAGCTCTTGCCAATAATCCCATATTTCATGCAAGAAGCAAGCACATAGAAGTGGCACACCATTTTGTGAGAGAAAAGCTTATTGGAGGAGAAATCTATTTGGAGCATGTCAACTCGTCCTCTTGTATTGCCGATCTACTCACCAAGCCTTTGAGCAAAAGTGCTTTCATCAAGCATAGATCTAATCTTGGAGTTATATCAAGATCAATGCTCAAATCTTCATAGATAATTTTTTAGGAGGAGTGTGAAGAATTGAAAAAGATTATCTATGTTAGATATAGGGGTCTTATGTTTTTTACATCGAGCATCTAGGTGTAGGATGTTGATAGGAATAAATTTGGCATAGATGGCAAATTATGCATTTCCACTTGTAATGCCACTATTGAGCCAAAATAGAGTAAGAGGCTAAACACTTGCTAATTAGAGTGTAAATAAGTGTAAAGTTTTTGTTTGATGAATTCCAAGAGGTCCAATAGGATTTAGAGGTGGAACCTTGTGAGGTCCAATAGGAAATTGAGGTGTGCTTGAATATAGTCCAATAGAATTAAGAGGTGCATAGATCAATGATCCAATAGGATCAAGAGGTGACAAAATATGGTCCAATCATAGTTAAGCATAGTGGTAGCTCGTGGACCTACTAGTATCATTGTACTCCTCATTTTGAAGCTAATTGATTTGGTGATTTCATGGATTTTGTGAGTTATTGGATTTCTAGCTTTCTCTCTCTACCCGAGAGCTCATGATGCATTTTCTCTCTCTACCCGAGGAGAGCAGCTTGTTTTTACTTAGATTATTTTTTGAATACTTCCCACACGTGTGAGTGAGAGTTGGAAGTGATTGAATGCATGTAGTAGTGTGTTTTTGCCATAGGATTCAAGATTGATCTTGAATCTCAATCTAGTCTTGATCTTGGTGCATCTACACACCTTAGGAGATCACAAGTACATGTAGTGGACAGTCCACACGTGTGAAATTCAACAGACTAATCTTGTGTAATTCAATCTAATCTAACACCCAGTCACTCTTGAGGATCTGATTTATATACATTCTTGGTCCTTTTTGTTGTACTTTCATAGAAACTCATCATGCTGCCATTCTTTTGAAATGTATATTAAACATATTTGATGCTTACAAAGGAATTGAGCTACAACACCCCATCCCTTAATTACTTTTAGAGAATAGGAAGTTGTCGCATTGTGACCTTCTACAGATGCTCCTTGTAGCAATGTGTGCTACTACAATGTGTTGGCCAACACATCTCGATAAGGTTTATATAGAGAAAGGGATCAAAATGGAACATCAATTGCCGCACACCCCGTCCCTTGCCTACTTTTTTTAATTGTGGCTTGTTGTTGTACGACGACCTTCTACAACTCCTTGTTGTAGTGATGTGTGCTACAGTCAATGGTTGCATAAAACTTATAGACAATTCAAGTTAGCCTACGAAATTTGAAAGAATCCTATAAAATATTTTTGTTGTAGGTTTTTTTCCCAAGGATTTTGAACTCATTATAATGTAAAAACTTACAAATTTCGTCATTTTCTTAGTCGGAAGCCTACCGTATTGCAGATTGTAGGGTTCATATTAGTGCAGTGGTGCTCTAAAGCAGGGCTCGGGAAAGCCAACATCCTTGAAGAATAAAACCAACATCTTTTTCGAAAAACTGGCATGTTCAAATTTTGATAGGTTTATTTATGGCAAGAATCAGACTTAAGAGCATCAACAAGTATTAAGATATCCATAATTCAAAGCCGGAAAACATTTAAAAATGAGATTTTTTTGAGAGAAATCTGAAAAAGGTTCCCAACACTGTGCTATTGTGCGCAACTGTGCTGCTACAGCATGTTTGCTTGTATGCATGTTGGCTTGGTGTGCGACTATGTTGGGTTGTTGGCTCCGTGTGTGACTGCTGGCTTGTTGGCTTCGTGTGATACAACATGTCAGCTCGTTGGATGAGATATTCGCACCATATTACTCAGACATCTGTGCTCTACGCATTCGGCCCTCGTAATCAGAAACGTTTTTCTCCCCGTTGTTTAGGAAATGTGCGATGTTGTATGCTATATTGATTTCATGAAAGAAAACCGCTGCCTCAGCAAGTGTCTTGAGATCTTTTCATTTCCTCATCCTCGAGAATTACTAAGGCAATAACAAGCTTGAGTGGTGGGCTGATCAGGGAGAGGTAGAGTTGGCTACAAATCTACAGTGGTGCTCTTGCTACAAGATGATGGAACAAAGAAGATGACAAAATTGGATGAGATAGTTGCACCATATTACTCAGACAGCTGTGCTCTACGCATTCGACCCTCGTGATCAGAAACATGTTTCTCCGTTGTTTAGAAAATGTGCGATGCTGTATGCGATTATCTTGATTTCATGAAGGAAAACCACTGCCTCAGCAAGTGTCTGAGATCATTTCATTTTCTCAGCCTCGAGGATTACTAAGGCAGTAACAGAAGAGGACGAAATCCTACTTTGATTTGGGTAAAATTTCTTGAAAATTCATGCAGGTTAACCTGCGATGCAGACTGATAATGGCTTAGCCCACGATCATTTAGCAGGCCTGGAAGGTGAGTGGGGATTTTACGATATATCATTTAGACTAAGCCTGCTAAAAGGTGATCTTGGATAAATCTTGCTAAATCCTAGATTTGATTAACTTAGCTAAGCCTGCCAAAAGGTGATCCGGGCTTTACGATGTGTATCATGAGAAACGGATCCAGGCTTTCATATATTATCTTATAAAGGATCCAGATTTCATATTATAAGAAATGATGCAGACTTCATAAGGTGCCTTAAGAAGAAGGAAGAATCGTGGATCCATAAGCATCTTTATCAAGAAATATCACTCTATCAAGAAATATTAGTCTACCAAGAAATAAATATATACTTAAAAACATACAATAAAAAACATATTTACATCTGAAACACAAAAAATCTGAAAGAAAGAGGTCTTACCTCTTTTTTCTTTTTCTTTTTTGTTTCTTCTTCTTCTTCTTCCTCCTCCTTCCTCCTTCCTCCTCTTTTTTTTCCTCTTTGTTTGCTTCTTTCTTCTTTGTGTTCTGTGTGTTGTTGTTATTATTTGTGTGTGTGTGTGTGTGAGAGAGAGAGAGAGAGAGATGAGATGGAGGAGAAGGAAGATAAAGAGAGATGAGATGGAGGAGGAAGAATAGAAAGAGAATGGGAGGGAGGGAGGTGTATGTTGGAAAAAAGAGGATGGAAATCTTTTTTGGACCCTCCCCACCCTCCCCATAAAGAGATGCAAAACTTAATTAGAAAGAGAGTGTGAAAACTTAAGTCCTCTCACCCCATGCATATGCATGGGGTGAGAACCATAAATAGTTTTATATTATATATCTATATATATATTTAAACTTATGTACAGTTTTGCGCATGTGTATGGGTGCACCCATGCATCTCCTCCCCTCACCATGCATACACAATTTTTTCACTAAAAATGATTGGGGGGATGCATGTATGGGGAACAGGGTGCATGGCCCTCCTCCCCATGCATGCATGTACATTGGCCACTGTCCAAGTGGCAGTGCATATTAAAGACAATCACATTTTTATTTATTGGCCACCTTTTCAAGATAGCCAGTTTTTCAAGATAACCACCTTTTATTGGCCACCTTATCACGTTATGATTGAATGTAACGGGTCATGGGCCTCTCTCTCTCTCTCTCTCTCGCGTGTTTTGGAGGTTAAATTTCTGGATCTACGAAGCTAAATTTTGGATGGATTGATTGGAGGCTGGCGACCGCTGAAAATCACAGGCAGGTCTCTCTCTCTCTCTCACACACACACACACAAACATACACACCAATGCTCATTTCGGCTTAGTAGCTCACTCTCGTGGAACACATATGATTTCCACGCATATAATTTGGAGGTTCAATGTTTGATCGACTGAATTCTAACTCACCATGTTTGTAGCTTGAAGCGTGCGATTCAAGATTTTTGTTATTCGCACTCCTCATTCATTTTCAGACTTTTGTTGCATATGTCAGTTTTAGTTTCTGTGGATTTCAGTTCCAGTAGGAGTAAATCTCAATTATTACGATCCGCGGTGTCCTTTTCAGTTGACGATCCACCATGTTCCATCAACTTTTCAGTTCCTTCCGTATCCAAGTCAGGTGGTAGGCGGCCTTCAGGTGTGGAAGGGAAGCAAACAAAGGGATTGACAGCTTCTCCGATTGTGTGCAAAAGCTTGCGATAAGTTACAACATTTGGACATAACCTACATAACATCACATTCTTTTCCAGGTGCGATAATCTGAGAAGCGTCTATCTTCATGATTATCTAATTGTTCATGGAAAATGCCTTTCATGGTTTCTACTACTATAGGCTATCAAAATTGTGCACCAAGTACAACAGAGCATTGATCTCTCTCTCTCTCTCTCTCTCTCTCTCTCTCTCTCTCTCTCTCTCTCTCTCTCTCTCTCACGCACATACAAAGACAGAATCCATACTTTATGAGGGCCTCAGTAGACAGCTTTTGAGTGCTGGTTAGAGCAATCAGTGAGCCAAAAATGAGGAACGTTGTTTGAAAGAGTCATTTACAAGAGCATCGATCTTATGAAAGTTTTTCTTCTTGCTTGAAACAAAAGAAAACCTATATGTTTTTTGTTTAAGAAATGAATATAAAAACCAAGTGTAGTACATTTTTGAATCTAACCTTTCATCAACAGTTTCATTGAGATTGTTGTTGTCTAGACCTTTGAAATCATCCCACTTCTTTGAGACAGTGGTGTTAACACCCATTTACGCTCATTGATCCAAAATACACCTATTGATTGAGCTCTCCCTTGAGCTACGTAGCTCCCGATACCTGAGTGATCAAGAAATGGTTTCCATGCTACTTCTGAGCGTGCGCTATCCTTAGGTCTGATTGATGCATCACTTTTCAAAATGCTAAGGCGCGTTAGTGATATGAAGAAGTCATTACTGATATGAAGAAGTCATGCATGACGATTGAGCGTTGGCTCCATCGTTGTTGGTTGGACCTGCAGTATGCCTATGTTATCAAAGGAGAGTAGCTTTGGTGGCTAAAATCATAACAAAACTTATATGAACGGTGCTTCTAACTACAAATCATCATCGCTATCGAAGGGACCATCGTTACCTCAAAATTGTTTTTTGAAATTGAGTAGTACTGCTAACTGAGTCATAAACAAAGAGGGGTTGCCTCATTGCAGCTGGATTTGTCAGAATACTCATCAGGAGGGCTCTTACAAATACTAAGAAATCACACATGAAAATTATGACTGAGCGTTGATCCATGGGTTTATCTTTGAGCCTCTTTTTATTAACTTATAATCAAGAAACATTACAACAAATGTTATCTCATCATGGAAGTGCCATCCTTAGAATCCCGTTCTGACCAAAATGGGTCAAAACGTTCCGTTCCGTCCGTTCCAGAGTGTACTAGTACTGGTTCGGAACGAGTAACTATTAATGTAAATTTAGAAAAAAAAATGATATACGATGATGAGAAAATAGTGGTTGAAATCTAGGGCGTCTACAGTTTGTGTGTTGGAGAAACCCCAAATTAGAAGTCTTGATATGAGACATAACTGAACAATGAACATTGCGCATCCTGGATGTCTCAGAACATAAAGATTTATGGTGCGAACCAGTATAAGATGGAAGTTTTTTCATCTTAGCATGAGATCCTAACTCAACTGACAATTTATTGCTTTGTTTCCTGGAGTATGTTGTTGAGGATAAAAATTTCAAATAGTGCATATAACTCGCTGAGCATGGGAAGTATGGAAGCATGGTGGAATCATTTCATTTACATTCTATTTGATTCTTCATGTTTTAGTCACATTTTTACATGTAGAATTGATGTAAGAAATAGTGAAGCATCCCAAGTGGACACTATTCTCTATATCAATTATAATTGTTTCTATTTTGAGAATTACATGATCATTGAAAGCAGGTCTATTCTGAGGAAGAAGATCATTCTTATGATGGATCAAAGTTCTATGGTCAAAAACTATGCTAGGAGCAAGCATATTGAGATACAATATCATTTTGTGAGGGAGCGAGTCATTGCAAAGGAGGGGGAGCTTCAACATGTGTCTTCAAGGGAATGTGTAGCTGATATCTTCACCAAAGCATTGGAAAAAGACTTGTTCATGAATCATAGGACTTCACTTGGAGTATTATCAAAGTCTATGCTAAAACTAGTTGAAGAGGGAGTGTGAAAGATTCAACTAGTTTCATCACATTTTGCAATATTTCCATATTTGGCATATTGAGGCCAAAACTTGTTCTAGACTTAGAGGTTGACATTTCAAAGTTCATTAGTCTAAATTTCATTTGAATAAACGCTTTTTGAAAGTTTGGGAAAGCTAGAATGCAAGTTTGGGTAGATTCAATTTGAATAGTTGGGTACATTGAATCTAGACCCAAAATTAGTAGGGTTAGCATTTTGGTGAGAAATCCAAGTAGCCAAATAGGATTTGGACCTGTTATAAAAGGATTTAAATCATGGAGAGAGTAATCTTCTCTCTTCTCTATCTCATTTCATGCTTATACGTAATCCTCTTGGGTTCTACTAT
The DNA here is from genome assembly GCA_029204225.1 of Diphasiastrum complanatum. Classification (NCBI taxonomy): domain Eukaryota; kingdom Viridiplantae; phylum Streptophyta; class Lycopodiopsida; order Lycopodiales; family Lycopodiaceae; genus Diphasiastrum; species Diphasiastrum complanatum. The sequence continues at coordinate 64,511,640 of CM055095.1, read as the reverse complement.
CCATTGGTGTACTATCTTGGTGATTGCTTGCAATTATATGTGTAGAATGATCTATATTTGCTATTTTTGGATCCACACGTGTGAAGTACAGTAGCTTGCTGGTTTTGTATGGACAACAAAAGTACATAATCATTGCATTCAAGTTTGATCAAGTTCTATTGGTGTTTTCATCTCAATTTGTGTGTAGATGCTGATTTTTCAACATTGGTGAGATTGGTAGTGTATTTCTCTTTCTAACCAAAGATCATTCAAGTAGATTGGATCTTAAGGATCTGAAATCTTTCACACTAATTACTTGTGTAATAGACTTCCTAGTAGTGCTATAGATGGGATCTCACCTTATCAAGCCTTGTTTGATAAGAAACCCAATGTAAAAGATTTTAAGATCTTTGGATGTATTTGTTATGTTCACATCCCTTTGGAGACAAGAAGGAAGGAAGATGCTACCTCCTTCAAAGGGATCTTTTTTGGCTATGGAGAAAATAGCAAGGACTATAGGATATATGATCCTATATCCAAGAAAGTAAAGGTAAGCAAGGATGTACTTTTTGATGAGTCACAATTTGCTAAGAGCTTGTCAAATGGATCTAACCCATTGTGCATTGAAGATCTTGACAAACCCGAGGAGGATCTTGACAAACCCAAGGATAGAGACATGGATCCAAGTCAAAAGGTTCCAAGAAGATCATCAAGAAGCAAGGCCGAGCCCTCAAGGCTCACCTATGTGGACAAGGGAAAGCAAAAGGAAGACTCTACACCTTCTACCTCTTACTCCTTCTTAGCTACATTGCTTGAAGAACCATCATCTTTTGAAGAAGCATATAAATCTAAAGTTTGGAGAGATGCAATGCAAATAGAGTATGATGCATTAGAAGAAAATCATACTTGGAATCTTGTAAATCTTCCAAGAGGGAAGAAACCACTTGCATGTAAGTGGATTTATAGAATAAAGTACAATCAAGATGGATCTATTAGTAAGTACAAAGCTAGGCTTGTTGCTAAGGGATTTCTTCAAATAAAAGGATTGGATTATGAAGAAACATTTGCACCTGTAGCTAAGCTATTAACTATTAGATTAATCATTTGCATTGCTACTTTGTTCAAGTGGGATCTGTACTAAATGGATGTGACAAATGCCTTCTTGATGTGAAAGTACTGTACTTTAGGACCATAAATGGATCTACAAAAGATCCACAAGAGTGATTGGATGCTTGCTTAACAATCTATCAAAAAACTAGACACAAAAAAGTTGATCTAGATTGGCAGTTTGACAAACAACAAGCATTAACAATCAAAAGCATTGATCAACATTGAAATCCGAGCCCACACGTGTGTACTACAGGCTGTAGTACGTCCTTCAACCTGAGAAACAAGTAGAAATTGATTTGGTTTCATTTGGATCACAAAAACTCAATGTACATAGTGAACTAGCTTGAGATTGCCAATGAGCTCCAAAAATTTTCTATCTTCTCACTATGGAGAGAGGGAATACATAGCAAATTCGACTTCCTTCTTGAAGTTAGGTGGATTTCCAGCATGTAATAAGGAAGTTAACTCACTCTCCTTGACCTAAAATGAAACCCTAGTCTATTTCCTAGAGTTATGCTTGGTAGGTAGCTAGTTGGTCAAATTTTTACCTTAAACTTAGGTGTAGGTCCTATGAAGTAGGGATGACCACCAAATAGACATGACCAACTCTCTTGACTTGACCTAACCTACATTAGGATGGGTTTACCATGTGGCATCATGGCCTCACATGTGTGGGACCCACTTGTGTACACAATTTACACTATTCTACATGGTTTTTGATCAAGCTAGATTTGCCAATTTTTGGCAATTCTTCACACTTGAATGGCTTCTTAGAAGAGGAAATCTACATGATGCAACCCGAGGGCTTCATCAAGGTTGGTGAGGAGCAAAAGGTGTGCTACTTAAGGAAGAGCCTATATGGCTTGAAGCAAGCACCTAGAGTTTGGTACTCTAGGTTGCATGATTTTCTCTATTCTCTTGGCTTTATACTAAGTGCTTATGAACCTTCTTTATATTTCAAATATAATAAAGGAATGATCATCATTTTGGTACTTTATGTTGATGACATCATTTTGACAGGAAATGATGATGAAGGCATAAGCAAAGTAAAAGTTGATTCATGTAGTGAGTTAAAGATGGTAGATCTAGGCTTCCTAAAGTTTATACTTGGGATAGAAGTGTCTAGAAGTAGCAATTGTACTTTCATAAGTCAATCTAAGTATGCTACTTCCATTCTTGAAAGATTTGGTATGAAAGATTGTAAGGGGATTGACACCCCTATGGAGCATGTTGTGAAAGCAACTAATGAAGCATCCTTTGAGGACATCACCCTCTTTAGGAAGCTTATAGGCTCTCTGATCTATTTGACCATCACTAGACCTGACTTAAGTTTTTGTGTAAGCAAGTTGAGTCAAAGTATGCAAGCTCCTTTAGTTCATCATTGGAAAAGTGCCAAAAGAGTACTTAGATATGTTTCTAGTACTAGATTTTTGGCATACTTTATGAAGGATCTAACTTGCACTTGAGAGCCTACCCGGAATCAGATTTTGCAGGTGACAAGATGGATAGGAAATCCATTAGTGCATTTGCAACATTTCTTTGTGGAGGAGTAATATCTTGGCTTTCCAAAAAGCAAGATACAATCTCACTATCTTCTTGTGAAGCCGAGTACAAGGCATTGACTTCAACAACCAAAGAGCTCCTATGGCTAAGAAGACTCTTGATGGAACTACATGTGCTAGAGGCCAAGGAGATCCCTTACATATTTTGTGACAATCAAGATTCTCAACAAATTGCTTCAAATCCTATCTTCCATGCTAGAACAAAGCATATTGAGATAGCTCACCACTTTGTGAGGGAGAAGGTACAATCCAAGGAGGTGCAACTACATCATGTAGCATCCTCCGAATGCATAGCTGATATCTTAACCAAGCCATTGTCCAAAGATCCATTTTTTAAGTTAAGATATGCTCATGGAATTGTAGATAGATGTACATTAGATTTTCCAAGTTAGAAGTGAGGAGGAGTGTTGAAAATTGTCACTTCTCACTTGACATTGGTTATTGTAAATGTTGATCAAACATTAGAATAATGTTGATGATCTGATTTCACACGTGTGGAGCCTGTTCCCACGTGTGAAAGGATGTACTTTTCATACTTGTATATATCTAAATTGATTTTGTATCAATCTAGTTAGTGTGAACATGATATGACTAGTTTTTTAGTCAAGTTGACTAGTCACCTAGAAATTAGCTTTTCCTTGCATGTGCATGAGTAAATGCTCCCACATGGCAAGTGGATGTTCACACATGTGTATAGAGTACTAGAAGATAAGAGTTGACCATTTTCCTTAATTCCTATTTTGTAGGAAATATTCCTATATTCTAGGAGACTAGCTTTTTGGATTTTACCCATATTCTAGGTCAACTTTTGGATAAGGTTCAAGGATGGATCAAATGGATAGATCTGAGTGATGTGGCACTCTTCACACATTTGAAGACCTACTGGACTATACCAGACTCGTGGATGTACCTGATGGATCATCATTTTGCTAAGAAGATTGATGAGACTTTTGCATTCTAAACTTTTGTGAGATTTCTAGTCATTTGTCTTGTGATGTCTATGAGTGAATGCTATCTAGGACTATTGTACTTGTTGTTTCAGGTGCAGGCCGTACTGTGGACAATACTCCACACGTGTGAGGCCGCTCTCACAAATTTATGATGTGTTGATCCATTGCTCTTGCTTAAATCCATGTGTAGTGTATCTAGATCAAGATCTAATGTGTAGAACTTGATAGATCCATTGATTAGGCAACCAATAACTCTCTATGATTGTTAAGTACAATCATTATTGTCCTAAAAACTATAAAATTTTATCATCCCTCATTTTTCGGATTTCCTCAACTATAGGTGCCATGAGATGTTGAGCTAGCCTTATTTGTCGTTCCCTAATAGGTTTTACATCAGGTTTCAATGGGATTCGATGGACTGCTAGAGCTGGTACACCTTTAAAGTCATCATAATTCTAGGCAAATACACCTTTTGCACCTACCAAGAAATTTAATATCTGTTTTTTGGGCTCCTTATCTAGGTGAGCACCGACTAACAACACTTTATTCTCGTTATGAGCGTCACACATGATCTTATCCGCATCGGCGTCTCTAAGACATACTAGAGGTTCACGACCCTCGTACTGTTCAATTAGCAACAATGCTGCTTCCTTGGAAGTAGATTGTTCAGAATCACTGGACACAGAATCTTCACCCTCCCAATACGTATCAAGGATCTCCGCCCTTTCGCTCTCAGGTAAATTCGGATATGCATTCACAACCACTCTTTTCTTCCGACGACCAAAAATCAAATGACCACTGGGAATATCAACCAAACAATCGATCTTCCTAAATTGAGCAAACTGGGGAATATGCCAACGGAAAAATCCTACAAATCCCAAGAAAGACTTGACTTCCCGAATTGTGGTAAGAATAGGCCATTCAATAACCCTTTGGATACGATCCGCCTCAATCTCCACTCCTCATTCGGAAATCTTATGTCCTAAGTAGGACAATTCCTTAGCAAAAAAGTCACACTTAGACTCTTTGGAAAAGATCTTTTCCCTTCTTAGGATGTCCAGGACAATCCTAAGATGCTCTTTATAGTTCCACCAAAGTCTTACTGAACACTAGGATATCATCTAAGAATACCACTACGAATCTTCCCAGATATGGCCTAAACAAATCGTTCATCATCTGTTGGAAAGTTGCTGGTGCATTGGTTAGACCAAAAAGCAACACCAAAAATTCGTAGTGTCCAAAGCGAGTTCAAAAACCCGTTTTTGGTATATCTTCTGCCCTAATGCATATCTGATGGTATCCCGACCTTAGATCTATCTTGGTAAAGTACTTAGCACACCACGAAGATAATCGATTAGGTCATCCATCCGCAGTAGTGGATATCTATTCTTAACAATTACCTTGTTCAATTTCTTATAATCTACGCAAAACCTTATAGTCCCATCTTTCTTTGCCACCAGAACCACTGGTGAAGCCCAAGGAGATAGGTTGCACCCACCCCTCCTTCAGGTAATCATGTAATTGCCTATTTACCTCGGCCTCTTCCGATGCACTCATCCGATAAGGATGTTGTGCGATCAGAATTGAACCAGGTATAAGCTCAATTTTATGATCAACTGTCCTTTCAAGTGGTAAACCTATAGAAAGGTCTAAAAACATCATTGAATTTCTGCCTAAGTTCATTCTAGGCTTCAAACTCTATAGTGTTCTCATTGGGTATATTCATGGCATTTATATTAAGTTTATTATCATTGAAGCAAATGAAATCATTGTGAAAACATAAATAAACTTTAAAATCAGAATTCTTCATTATTGAATTAAGTTCTCGTTTAGAATAAGGATTAACATTTTCAGTGTTAACACTTAAACTAGCCTTGATCTTAATCAAAGAATCCTCATGCATAAAAGATAAAGATTTTTCAACAAAATCAATTTTCAATACTTATTCTTATCAAAATGCCATTGTTGCTCGAGAACAATATCCACATTAGCTAATGCAACAGCATGGAATTCTAGTTTTTCAGAGTAATCCTATATGTGCAATTCTACATTAGGAACAACATAATCCATAAACGTGAAATTCATTCCCAATGCCATTGTCACATAGTATTTTTTCTCACTTTTTCTGGTAGGAAGGTATAGCGTCTGCACCAAATGTACATCAATAAAGTTATGAGTAGATCTTGTGTCAAAAAGAACATTAACAACTTGATCTTTAACTTTACCTTTAATGCAAATAAGGTCATTAGGTCCAAAAACTAGAGAACTAAGGGAACATATATCCATCTCATTACTTCGAGATAGATTACCTGAAGTAGAAGCTGGTTTTTTGACGCAATCTCGTGCAAGGTGACCCTCGCCATTGCACTTGAAGCATAGGTTCTTCTTACGAGCTTCAGCTGTATCTTTGCCACCTTGATGGTTTTTAAAGTTTTTCTTGGCTGGAATTGGGATAAGTTTCATTAATAGCTTCCCTATCCTTCCTCTTGAATTGAAAACCTTTCTTTGACTCATTAGGTTACCCCTAGATGGCGTCATCAAAATACTTTGCAGCCCTAATAGCATTTTCTAGAGTTTTTGGATGGTTTCTGCGAACATCCACTTGGTAATCTTTTGGTAACGCATCAATAAACATTAACATTTGTACCTTTAGTGGAATGTCACTATAAAGTGGATTTAGGTACTCATGAAAATCTTGAATAAATTGTTCCAAACCTTTATTCATTGTTAAATGACTCGACTTTTGAAAGTGTTCATAGTTATCTAATAGCGGTGGGAAGTATTCCCTAAAAACTATGCAAAAATCATCCCACGTACAAGGTTGATTGCCTTTTGCAACTAGGTCATCCCACGATACTAAGGCTCTTCATTCAAGGAACATAGTGACAGTGGACAACTTTTCACATTCAGGGAATTGGTTCGTGCCAAAGTATTTGTTCCATATATTAAGCCATAAACTTACCACTTGCAAGTTTCTATCTTTCTTCTCCCCCTTAAACAATATTATGGGAGGTGGAAAAAAATAGAAAAAAATTAACAATTTCAATATATAATACTTAAGCACATGTCTTAAACTCCACCATTCAGTCATCCAATGCCATCACTAGCACTCAATATATTTAATTGATGGACTGATTCAGAATAAAATATCTCCAAAAAGAATAAGACATTTTAACCCTCAATATTTTAATTTTTTAAAAAAAACTTTCTATAGTTGTTCGAGGAATTATTGCAATCATAATTGATCCTTTTGAGAATTTTTTAACCTAGATTGAACTAGTCAAAGATTTAAATTTTATTTATTTCCAAAAATATCTCTCAACCTGATTTTATTTTTGGCTAAAAATTGACACTATGAAATCTTGAAATTTCTTTTCTATAATTATCAAAAGCAATATGAAAAAACAATTTTTAAGTTTCTCAAGAGAAATGCCACACTAGATCAAAGAAAGTTTCTATGCATAGTATTCTTTTTGACGAATCTTGAAGTAGAAGATGAGCTTTCCTCAAATCTATAACAATTTAAAAGAGCCATTTCACTTTGAATGATTTTATTAATCTCCTTTATCCATCATTCTAAAAGCATATGGAATTTGGCATTCTGTTTGAAGTCTATCTAAGCTTAATTTCAAAAAAGTCTCCAATAGTTGTATGCTTTTTCAAACAAAGGTAAATATTGAAATTTAAGAAAATACATGGTGGAGAAGTGATTTGTGGATGGATATTTCTTGATCATTTCCACCCATTAATATAATACAATTTGCACACGCTATTATGAGGTACTACACATGTGTGTCAAGTCTTTAGTCAAATTTATTGGAGCCTAATATGATGTTATGTGAATGAGTTAAGGTCCAATAATTACATAAAACTTTGACCAAACAAAAATAGTGCGCGAGCAAAGAATTATACCTCCTCACTTAAAAGTAGTGTGGGGACCCATTATTTTAGACCCAAAAAATGTTCCCAAAACCTTGCCAACTGACTCGATCTTTATTATGAAATATGTACACTCAATTAAAGCCACATGAGTTTCATGGAGAGAAAAAGTTTGATCATTGAAATAATTTTCATGAATCTCAAGCTCCCAAATGATTGTTCTAGAAAACCATATATATCATTAAAAAACTACATTTTGAAAACATAATCATTTAAATACAATATATCTCATCTATCTCATTCTATCATACCAGTCTAATGAGAATGGCATACATGCGAATGATTATACATACAAATATATTTTGCTATTTACAAATATATACACACAAAAAAGATTCCCTTAATGAGCTTTTGAAAAATGCAATGCATATAAGAATTCAACAATATCATATTTATAGAAAGGCCTATGTGAGATTTCGGTTAATAATGGTACGTGTAAAGCACGGTTATATAGATAACCTTGAGGGTACATAAAAATAATGAGTAACAATTTATGATCAAATAAGTGCATGCACATACATGAACATGTATGCTAATCGATAACATCATGTTCAAGTTGACAAACTCTAAGAAGAATATCCTGTTTATTCATTTGAAAGATATGAAATTTTAGACAACATTCAAATTCATGACCTATGTGTAATTTTCATTTAAAACTTATGTGAGAAAAATAATATAATAGGAGTCATAGAATTTTTTTTTTCAAATTATTTAAGTAGAGATTACAAAATCCAAATTTTGACATGTATTACAAATAATTTGCACAAAAGATTCATGAATCATGTAGAAAAATAACTTTCATAATATAGACATTATATTATCCTACCAGTATTTACATTAAATATTCATGATAACATTAACATCAATGAGGGTACCACACAACATGCTAAAATTCATATTGAATTGGTCTAGCTCCATCATAATTATCTCATTTTGTGTCATACCCAATTTTGGAATGCCATTGACTATTTCAAAAAAATTATTCTCAAGTTTATAAGACTATTTGGATTAGGGATGTGTGTGTTTGTGGATGTGGGCATGTTTATGCATCTATATCCATGATAATACACAATATGCTAAACTTTATATTGAACTACTCTATTAGTAATTTATCATACATTACAACATTTTCCGTCATACATAGTTTTTGAGTGTGCTTAATCATTTCAATAACCTTTTATTCTCAAATTCATGAGACTATTTGAATTAAAAATCTGCCATGTATTTTGTGTAAATTGTGCATGTATTTATCTGTCCACACACACACACACACACACACACACACACAACACGCATAGTTATATGCATTACATGCACATGTAGTCTCTCTCTCTCTCTCTCTCTCTCTCTCTCTCTCTCTCTCTCTCTCTCTCTCTCTCTCTCTCTCTCTCTCTCTCTCTCTCTCTCTCTCACACACACACACACACACACACACACACACACACACACACACATACACTCTCATGTTAAATTATGTAAGCCTTAATTTAATGAACCTTCTTGTTTGATACAATATAAACAACAATTTTTTGAGTATGCTACTATGTTAATTGCCACATCAATGGCACAAGAGACTTCATGACTTGGGACAATTGTCCCATAATGGGGGACCACCATGCCATGTAGTGGCACCTCCCAATAAAATGTTTTAGACTATATGTACTTGCTTCTTAAATTCATTTTATGTGTGATGAATTGGATTTTGATATGCTTGCAAGGGATTGTGCTGGCTCTCATTCACTTATGCTTGATGGATCTAAATATGCAAGAATGAAATACTTGTTTATTTACAAGGTCCCAGTTTATTTTATTCTAAGTTACAATATTTTACACTTTACAATTGTGCTCATTGGGTTGTGAGCTCACACACACAAGATGCCATGACCCCCACACCTCATTTAATTTCTAGAATTTAATTTTTATTTTATTATATTTTTAATGGGCCTATTTATTTTTGTACAAATGTATCCCACAATAGGGCCTCGGACCTGAATTAATGCCGATCCCTCGACACTAGAGCTAAAAGGAACTCCGGGTCTCCGACAACGCTTGATTAGATGGCCGGTGACTTGTTCATGCTCTATAAAAGACAGAATGCTCTATAATACAGTCATGCCATTGAAAGTTAGTTGTCGATTTTGTCGGATACCAAAGCTTTCTTGATTTCAAATTTACATAATTGCTTGAAAATTTTACGGTAATAACAACGTTAACAAATGTTAATTAATGTTAACAACTACTAAATCTCAAAATATACAAAAATTGCCAAAGTTCTTTAGAGTTTTAAGTACATTTATATCATAATATTGACTATGACTTTTCTTTCTCTATGAGATTTTGATATTTACGTAATTACTTAAATTTGGAATCCCTGCAAAGCTTTATTAGGTAAATAAGAATAGGTGGTAGAAACTGTCCCATTTGGTGGGGACTTTTAGAAAAAAGACAAGGTCGTGTATGCATGCGCTGCTACTGTTAGGATATGGAAACTTGGAGTATCTCTGCGAAAATTGAATGAGAGGCCTATTGGCATCTATGTCCATGCCCCAACCATACTACAAAGGTATCTTTGGCCAGTTGAGGGCCTTGATGGTGGTTTGGTCCAAAGGAATACCACATTCCACCCACTTTTTATGTCTTGAAATTGGAACGTAGTGGGGTCCAAAGGAATACCACATTCCACCCACTTTTTATGTCTTGAAATTGGAACGTAGTGGGGGTTTATTCATAGGGATCGAGGGCTGGCCACATATACCCTGATGGTCGAAGGTGTCATTTAATGGATCAACAAGATCTTGACTAAATTTGGATGCACATCTAGAATCATTCACTCACAAGCTAGAAATCATACATCTACCATGCTAGAATTGCAAAATTCATGCAGATCTGATCATAAACACTAAGATATGATATAGTATTGTCCTTGTCCATACAATAGCAGCAAAAAACAAAATTTCACACGTGTGGATTCAAGTACAACAAGAAAATTCACATTCTATACACTAGAACTCAAGATATCATGAGAAATATGCAAGAGATGGGCATAGAATCAAAAGAGATGAATTCTTCACATAGAAAGAAAAATACAAGATAATTTCTTAATGCTAGTAACTGTTTATAGCAGCAATAATTCCATTTTTCCACTTGCTCTAAACTAGCCCTAAAATAACAACTTCTAGGTACTACACCAGAAACTTAGTTTTTAGTGACTAAATGCAATGTATCTATATTAGCCAATTAGAGGACAAATATACTTTTCAGAAATAGTAAAACCTAATGACGATGAATGAATCGCGAAAGCTAAACAGTCGCGAATAGTTCGGATGGAGTTCGGATGTGGTTGCTGGACACTACCAGTTGAGTCACTCCTACCGTCCTCTAGAATGTAGTCAGACACTGCTGATCTACGTTTTGTAAATTAATGTGCGGAATTGAATGAATGGGAGAATCAGACACATGAATAACAGCAGATGCATTTGCATTCAAGATCATACATCGTAGAAGAGACATGTGCACAATGGCTACAAGATCATCTATTGATTTTCTCTGATTCTTCAAGCACTACATGCAGATCCACGCAGTGCATTGGCGTGAGAGAAATACAATTCTCTCATGAGTGGATGTCTCACTTACTAGCGGACTTGTGGATCTCTATGGATCATGCTCACAGAACTCGTCTCGCACGCAGGCGAACCTTTTTTTTGTATTTTGTCTTGATTGCTTACTAGCATCAGACTACTTCATACATCTATCTGTATGCTCGTGTATATCAAGTATCATCCAATAAGTATATCGTCGCTCTGTGTAACCTTTCAGATTAGAGTAATTAAGCATCTACAACTAATCATAAAATTACAAGAGTGGAAAATTAGCCACGACCTAGAGTGTATCTGCTGACATCATGCCATCAGATCAGACATATGTACTTCTGGGTACTTATTTGACCTTGCTGGTCCTTCATGGAGCGTGAGGGAAGAAAAGGTTTCGCGACGTTTTTCATGTAGCGTCGTTGGTTTCGTTTTCGTCGTCTGACTTTCTCGTATTGGACGACAAAAGATTCTTGTTCGCGAATCTTTTGTGTTCGTGTCTTCTCGTCAGGTGTTCACGAAACTTTTGTGCTTCGTGTCTCTTGACTTTCGTGTTTGCGAACATTTTCGTCAGGCAAAGGCTGAAATATAGCAAAGCTATGTAAATAGAAACATTTTGTTTCTTCAAAAACACTATTTAGGCCTTTATTGACATTAAAACATCTATCTCTAAGTTGACATTCCAAGTTGGCCTCAAAATTGCTAAAATAACTCAACTAAACTGCTTGAATTTTTCACACTCCCTCTTCAACTAGTTTTAGGATAGATTCTAATAGTAGTCCAAAATGAGTTATATGCTTCATAAACAAGTCCTTTCCAAATGCTTTGGTGAAGATATCATCCACACACTCCCTTGATGAGACATGTTGAAGCTCCACTTCTTTTGCCATGACTTGTTCTCTCACAAAATGATAAGCCACTTCAATATGCTTGCTCCTTGCATGAAAAACATGATTGCTTGCCAAAATTTGGGTTGAAAGGTTATCACAAAAGTTGATTGGGAACTTTTGAAAATATAGCAAATTTAGATCTATTACCATTCTTTTAATCTATAGCATATCCTTTGTGCATGAAGTTAAGACTTTGTACTCGGCCTCACTAGATGATAATGAGGTTGTTGCTTGTTTCTTCGACATCCATGAGATAGCTCCATCACCTATGAAAATAGCATGTCCACTCATGGATTTCCTATCCTTTTGATCTCCAGCAAAGTCTGAATATGAAAATCCATACAAGTTAGGTGATGATCCTTTATCAACAATGCCAAAATCTCTAGAACATGAGATGTACCTCAATACTCTTGCCTAGCTTCCAATGCTCCACACTAGGATCATGCATAATTGACTTAATCTACCAACAAAATGTCTTAGATAAGGGCTTGTTATGGCTAGATATATGAGTGAACCAACTAGCTTCCTATAGAGAGTAATGTCCTCGATGGATCTTTCATTACCTCTTATAGTGAGCCTTACATTTGACTCCATTGGTGTATCAATGGATTTAGCATCTACCATATGAAATCTTTTATGAATAGAATTAGCATACTTCTCTTGAAAAATGAAAGTAGTTTGAGAATTTCTAAATACCTCTATTCCCAATTTATAATGCAAAAAACTAAGATCATGCACCTCAAACTCCTTTCGGAGTGCAATCTTTATATCATCTATATCTTGTTTGTTGCCTCCACTCAAAACGATATCATCCACATAGATTAGAAGAATAGTACCATCATTTCCAACAAATCTAAAGTAAAGTGAATGACCATACTCACTCACTATGAAGTTTTGAGAAAGTAGAAAAGTTTTAAGCTTAGCATACCAACTCCTCGATGCTTGCTTAAGCCCATACAAACTCTTTTGGATAAAACACACATGATTAGGCTTGCCATGTGAAATGTAGCGCTCAAGTTGCTCCATAAAAACCTCCTCCTTAACTAGATCCCCTTTCAAGAATGCTTTCAAGAATGCATTAGTGATGTCCAATTGCCATAGACCCCATCCATAAAGTGTTGCAAGCGAAATAATGACTCGAATGCTTACCATCTTTGCCACGGGTGCAAAGGTCTCATCATAGTCAATACCATTCTCTTGAGAATATCCTTTTGCCACCAACCTTGCTTTGTACTTGTTGATTGATCCATCTTGGTTTTTCTTCACTTTGAAGATCCACTTGCATCCAATTGCTTTCTTGTCCTTAGGAAGTTCCACCAATCTCCATGTATTGTTCTTCGTAAGAGCTTGATACTCAAGATCCATTGCTTGGATCCACTCCCTTTTGCCTTGCTTCATCTACACATGTCAATTTATCAAAAGAGGTTCTAGAAAGCATAGTTTGTCCCACCAAAAACTCGCTTACTCTTTTCATCATAAGTGAGACTTAAAGGTTTTTGCCTTTGCCTTGACGTCCTCCTTGGATTTATACTTGAAGAAGGCTCTTCACCATCAACATCCAAAGTATCATCAACAATTTTATCAACATCAAGAATGTTAGATCCAATCACCACATCACCACTCGAAGAATTCTTTGGAATGTTCCCTTCATAAAACATGACATCTCTTCCTATGACCACTTTCTTAGTTGAAGGAATATAAACTTTGTAAGCCTTGCTCACCTCACTATAACCAACAAATATACCTATCTTTGAAGATGGATCCTCCTTTGTCTTATCATCAAGAGTAATGTTGATAAATCAAATTCATCCAAAAGTTTTGAAAAATTTGACACTTGGTCTCCTACCAACTAACATCTCAAAAGGTGTTTTTCCATCCAAGACAACACTTGGCCACCTATTACATAAGTAAATGGCACATAACAAAGCTTCACCCCATTTAGGAAGATTTGCACTTAACCTCATTGCTTTGGCTCCTTCACATAAGGTTCTACTCTTCCACTAGGCCACTCCATTTTCTTGTAGTGTCCATGTACTTGTGAACTCCCTCTTGATCCCATTTGCATCACAAAATGCTTTGTGAACTTCATACAAATGTACTAACCTCCATTGTCACTCCTCAAGCACTTGATCTTGGTAGATAACTGGACCTCCATTGCAATCTTGAACTTTACAAAGACATCAAACACCTCATCCTTGCTCTTTGGTAGACACGCCCAACAAAATCCATTAAAATCATCAATAAATTTCACATACATTTTGTCAATTTTCAGAAAAAAAAAAAGACAAGTATGATCGTACAAAACAATCATTTAGAGTTATTGTCATTCCTTCAGCCGACTCCCATGTTTGTCCTTGCAAGGGGCTTGGTCAGAACATCTGCTGTCATTTCTGCAGTCAAAAACTGTAAGAAAATCAATAGTCAATAATAGTAAGAATAACAAGAGAAAAATATATGGATCTCAAACACAAGACATAAAGTGCTTCCCATAGCAAATTACCTTTGCAATATCGACATCCTCCTGCAGATTATACCACTCAAAAAATCATTTTGCATTGAAAGCGTGAACCAACCAAAACTGAAAGAGTCATAAAATAGATACATATATTCAAAATAGGGCAGCTGGTGTGTGTAGAAGTCTAGATATTTACCTCAATGCTGACAACCCTCATTTCACTCGGAGAAATATTCTCTCCAAAAAAATACTTTATAATTGTACAAAGTAGACCATCAACATCCTTGTGGGTGTTGTTGGCTAAGATTATCTTTATACAAAACATGCTTAATACATTATCCACATTTTTATTAACTGAGATTATGTTTAAACTCCAATGTTCACTACAAGATTAATTATATAAAAATGGACAAAACTTATCAAAAATAAAAAATGGAGACTAGAAATATCCTTCTCAAACCTCAAATATTGATTAGAATCCAAAAAGTGTTCTAATTACTATAGTACTATTATGTGCCAAAATTGGTTCTGTACCTACAAGGTTATCCAAATCTTTTGTGGCAATGTCCACGACAATATCTACAACTTGTGAAAATAGATAAAAGTAGACTAGTTATTTTGGAAAATCTATTCTTGTCCATTTTATGACTTGGGTAGTCGCTTTTCTTAATAATATTTAGAAACGGTGTACATTGTTGGGTCATTATCTCTATGTTTGGGATCAATTGGCTCTCAATTTTACATCAATAATGTCTCATTTTTTTGTTCCAACCAATCTTGATATAGGGTCCAAAAATATTTATCTTGGAAAGTCTATTCTCGTCAACTTCATGACTTGGGTAGTCACTTTTCTTGATGATATTTACAAATGTTGTGTATTGCTGGGTCATTATCTCTATGTTTTGGGATTAATTGGCTCTCAATTTCACATCAATAATGTCTCATTTTTTTGTTCCAACCAATCTTGATATAGGGTCCAAAAGTATATGTCTTGGAAAGTCTATTGTTGTCAACTTTATGACTTGGGTAGTCATTTTTTTTGTGCATTGTTGGGTCACTATCTCTATGTTTTGGGATTAATTGGCTCTCAATTTTGCATCAGTAGTGTCTCATTTTTTTGTTCCAACCAATCTTGATATAGGGTCCAAAAATATCTCGAGATCTTTAATATCCAAATTCTTCATCTACTTTTTTAATTCCTTCATCATAAGTGATCCAATGTCCCCCTAATACATCGAAGATTGCTACTGATGTGCCATCAACACAAAGGAAAACATCGGTGCAACCCAAGAAGAAACGTCTTGGGAAGTCACCTAGGCCCGAGTGGCAATTTGCCAAAAGTCTTGGCAAATACATGGATTGGGAGTGTAACTTTTGTCACTTGCAAAAGTCTGGTGGCGCTCCTAGAATTAGAGGGCATCTTTTGGGTGGGAGTAACAAATCTTCGATCGCGAGATGTACTAGTCGTTTGGCCCAAGAAGCTTCCAAGAGATTGAGAGCTATAATTAATGAAAAAATAGCCAAAAAAAGAGGTCGATCATCAATTAGTACTGGTCATAGTCCTAACATGGTTGACATGACAGATTCTGATGAAGATCCAACCCTAAACACCTTCTCATTTGACGAGGGAAGTAATTGAAGTAGAGTTTTAGTGCAAGTCTTCTGGACAATGCACAACTCGCTTTAGCTGAAGCTGTATTTTTCACTAGTTCATCATTATACATGGTTAATCATGACGAATGGAAAAGTGCGTGGCACAAAATCATAGAATTTGGACCTGGATTTTGCCCTCCCTCATATAATCAAATGAGAAATCAACTTCTCGACAAATGTTATGCAAATGTCAAACAAGGAGTTGAGACATTTATTTTAAATCACATTGGATCATTAGGATGTACCATCGTAAGTGATAGATGGTCAAATGTGCAACGATGTTCGTTGATAAACATCATGGTTTGTCCTCATGGTGAATGCTTTATTAAAGTTGTGGATAGTTTCAGTGAAATCAAAACTGGCAGTTACATAACAAACTTGTTGAGTGACATCATAGATGAGATTGGGTCACCTAACATTGTCTAGGTGGTGATGGACAATGCTAAGAATTGTGGAGCTACTAGTAGAATATTGGAGGCTCGTTATCCACACATATATAGCTCGGGGTGCAACATACATAGCTTGAATCTTGTGTTGCATGATTGGTACAATAACAAGGATACCCAATGGTTCAAAACCATTATAGACGATTGTCGAAAAAGTGTAAGTTTGTAATGAAACATCAAAGATTTGAATGTCATGTTTCTCTTCTTCTTTGGTCAAGACATGCCTTTTCAGGATGGATGTAGCAACACCCATGAGTTCTTGTGGTTCCAAATGCTAGTATATATCTATGTGCAAAACCATTATCTGAACTTCGTGCGGCTCACGGTCCTCTCGCTCAGCTCATCTCGTTTGTTTGCTCTTTTTATTCCATGGATGTGCCTCTATATTTTAGTCATGCTTCTCGCTTAGGTGATGTTTCGGTTATCTTGCCTACTGATGGTATCAGACAAGGTGATCCCACTGAAATTTCCAAGTTCTCTGATTGCGACCAAACTTCCTACAAGCTATCATCTGTACATCCTAAGCCAATATCTGCGCTCTGAACTTTAGTTCTTACCATTCGACACTCGTTGTTCACAGTTTTTGTCGTTTCCACCTCTTTTTACCTTTTCCACCGTTTTTCCTACTTTTTCGCCCTTAAACTATCACTACTAACATGGCCTCTTCATCCTCTGAAGACTCTGGCACCAAGCAGGTGATCCAGCATGAAATACCCTCGGCCACACAGATTTGGCCCTTACCCTCTAACACTCTGATTCAACCATGGCTTCAGATAGCCGGCCCATTTCTTGAGGCAATGGGTTTTTTCTTGGTGCTTTTCCATTCTGAAATTAACATGGGCCTCGCCCTTCACGCGTATGCCACCTGGGACGCGTCGAAGTCACGCTTCCACTTCCTGTACCAAGATACCACACGTACAAGGTCAGGATTAACACAAACTTGATAGTCACCGTTGGCATTATGTCCGGTGACCATCAGCCCATCTCCCATCGTCAGGCAAAAAGTCTGATCAAGTCTTTCGTCACCCAAACTGCACCAGAAATTCCAATCCAGACTAGCAACGATTACCTGATAGATGCTATTACGGAACCCGTCATTCAGGCGGCTGCGCATCTGTTAAACAACTTTCTGGTTGTTTCAACATTTCACAAGGACAGAATCCAGTCCAAGCTACTGAGTCAGATAGTGGAATCTTTCTGGCATTCCTTGGCCCCTCAGTTGGGCCATACGACTAGCATACCTTCCTCATTCACGAACTAATCATCTCCATCAAGCCCAACAACTGTGAACATATCGCAGCAGGCCCCCTGTTGTGTAATTTTGCCTATGCACTTCTCAAGGCGAAAGTGCGTGGTTTCCACCGCTCAACCCTTTTGTCTTCCATCATGCCGCACACTAACCTCTATCCGCCATCTGTAGCATCCACCTCCTCCCAACCTGTAGTTATTGACACAACGGCCAGCAAACGAATGCGTGGCGTTGCCTCTTCATCCTCATCTCCACCTACTACCCGAAGACACACCACCACTACCGCACTAACCACTCCATTAACCACCGCCATTTCTTCTTCCGTGCAACCTTCCCCTCCTGTCTTTATTGTCACTACCTCTCTTTTTGTTCCATCCATGATTGTTTTTGTTTCCATTCTCATTTCCTCTGTTGATACCACTTCCATTTTTGTTCCATTATCCACTACCCCTTCCATCACCATCACATCCTCCATCGCTCTTGTCGCCACCGTTGCTCCTCTCCAGTTTAATCCCTCTGATTTTCAGTTGTCTCCGGACACTCTGGCGTGGATGCAAGTCATCAACTTTTCACCCCCACGTCAGACCATTTCTGATCCCTCCTCGCCTTCAGTGCTCCACACCACACTTCAGTTCCCCTCTGTTCCACCCATCCTCTCGTTTGGAAAAACCGTCCTCGCCCCCGTTTCCACTGTTGATTCTCAAACCCCACCTGTTTTGCCACCAAAGGTTGCCGAGGGCAACCAACCATTGCCTGATGATGCATTTGTTCAGACAATCTTTATACCATCGCCAGATCGGGTTGATCCCACCGCCCCAGATGACAACAGGTCCCCTGAGAATCTGATTGAAGACAATGACGACGGAGCTCCACAAGTCGTCGGGGCCGCTACCACACAAGCCCCTATCAGTGCCAGCATACCGACTTAACGACGACGTACCAGACCCTAGGCAGATACATCCTAGAGGCGGTAGCAGCCAAGGCCATTCTAGATAGCAAAGTACTCCACCTGGCGACAAACAACACACAGCTGCGAGCGGAACTCACAAAGCTGCAGCAAGAGCTAATTCTAGCTCAACAGCATGAACAAGAAGAGCATAGGGAGATTGCCAAGCTGCAGCAGAAGGAGGATGGTCTCAACCTATACATCCAAAGCTTCTCCAAAGCGCTGACAGAGGCCTCCACGAAGGTGCAGAAGCTTCAATCCGAAGTGTCCCAACAGCTTGCTCCCCTCCAGACCAACTACAAATTTATGAAATAGAGAATACGCGCCTGGGGGCGAAAGTCAAAGCCTTACAAAGTGAAAAGCTCGCCTGGCTAGCTCAACCTGCACCAGACTCAAGGTCGCTCTCTCAATCAGAGATGAATCTCTTTAGACGTCAAGTGCAGGTATATAGCCAAACATTAAACAGCTACCAGGCAGAGTTCAATAAGTGTTGGGCAAGCGCAAGCCCTCAAGGCTTGCCAACAGTACATGGAGAAGAAGGCCTAGCCCACCCCCATGGTGATTCCACCGCCACCCGTTTTTGATGCTGCACAGGCCAGCACGAGCCAGGACCAAAACCAGCAAGCAGCAGGGGGGTTCAATCAAGATCAAGGGTCCAAAAGAAGGACCAGCAGATATGGGTGCTGAGACGGGAGACCAAGGCCAAGACGCAGGTTTTAGCCAAAGCCAAGAGGAAGGACATGCCTCATCCTCCAGAGGTTCGCGCACCATATCTGTCAGCCGCGCCTTCCGAAGACCAAAGTCCATGGAGGAGAAAATAAACGAATTCTTAGCGAAGTATCCCCACGAGTCATCAAGAGGCGACTGACAGATATCTTTTTCAGCACAGACAATAAAGGGCAATGAGCTGCAAGCATTGCCCACCTTCCAACCACAACTAGAGTGGCGTCAGCAGCTTTTTGAAAGAGACCATGCAGCCATCAGGGCCTATGTGACAAGTCCGCAACAACTACGGGTGAACGCGCACTTCCTTCCATGCACATGACGATCCAAATGGACGGAATGCGGCACCCCTCTGGACAATTCAAAATTTCAATTGGCCGAAAATTCCATCAGAGCACGGTTGGGATACGGATGTAGATGCCAGAAGGGCTCTCACCAGATTTGCCAATGAATATTTCAATTGCCCTGATCCAACAGCCCATGCGGCAGCCACTTATGCCCGAGACTTAGAGCATCTAATGGGGACTGAAACCAAATGGAACAATTTTTTTTTCCCCATATTTTTTTATCCTAATAAGGCGCTAGCTTCCGACAAAGTCGGAGATCAGTTGCCAGTTGCTCGTGTCTATTACTGAGCTGCCTTCCTTGGCGATTTTTGGACGCGCTGATTCCAAGCGTGGGTCGACCAGGACTGGCTGACAGGAGTCCACAAGTCGCTTCACACACCAAAGGACTTGAAGAAACTAGACCGCATCAATTTTACGGAAGACGTTACGGGCTACTTGATCCACTAGAGGCGGGCAAAGAAGACTCTTTACTGAACCGGCAGAGTGCCGAGGGACTGGCACTACTTCAAGTTGTGGGTCCTGTTGGGGGTATTCCCAACGAAGTGTAAATAAATAAAATTGTCCAATAAAATGTGTTGCGAGGGCATGGCATCCTGCGCGTATAAGTCCATGGCCCAATGAGCATGAAAATAAAACTTGAGGCCCAAAGTCAATTTTAAACTTAGAGATTACTTTTTTAGAGTGGGGTCCAATTTGGGACTCAGATGAATCTTGTGAATTTCAATGTACTTTTTGTGGACCCTTGGATCAAGTTAAGTCCAAGATGAATGGATAGGATCAATGTAAATATTAGCCAATAGGATTTTGAGACAAGGGCCTTCCCCATTTTATAAAAAAGCACCATTTGTACTCTATTTCCATGCTTAATGAGAAGGAGGAAACTCTACCAATTTGGAGAGCCAAGCATCCTCATTTGCTAAGCACTCATGCTAATGCTTTTTGTTGTGTGTTTATAATTGTTTCCATTTATATGTTCTTGTTTTAATAGTTATGGTTTCATCATTAGCATGCATCTTGAGCTTTTGAGCTAACCTCCCCCTCAACTCTCTCTCTCTCTCTCTCTCTCTCTCTCTCTCTCTCTCTCTCTCTCTCTCTCTCTCTCTTCTCCTTCTTTTTTCTCTTCTATTCTACCTTTCCCTTTCACCAACAATCATGATGTAATTAGTTTAGGGAGAGTAGAGTTAGTGTGAGCAGTGTTAATGGAGGTAGAGTTAGATAAAAAGTAGGGAACTAACTGAAAGTAGCATCTATGCATAGTTAGGTACCTATCCAGTGAACTAACCATTGTTGACAGGCCTGAGGGCTATTACAACGTCGGATCGAAGACCCTACAGATTCGAGCACTTGGTATTACTATAGGTTTCTCGGATTTTGTGGCTTCCTCTTTGCGGGACACTTTGGGTGTGCATCTTCGTCACGCTGATTTGCTACCAAATCTTGGCAATGCTCAAGTTGCTCTAGGGATTCTCACTCAATGCTTCGCTCAATGGCCTATGCCTGATTCACAGTCGCCTCGGCATCGAGTTGATCTTGTTCTTTCACGCGAGGGGATTCGCACTCCTGGAAAAGACTTGATTCCTTTTGCTTTGGAAACTTGTGGGCGCCTGCATAAGAAATTTGATGATTTTCTATCATCTTGTGCAGGTTTTGCAGCGAAACTCCAAGGACGTGGTGCCTCACCTTTATCTATCATTACGGCTTATTATCGTCAACGAGTTTCTATGACTTTACAACGCACTCAAGCACTTGCAATACTTCGACGTGCCATAGTTGCAGGAACGACTGCTTCACAACTTCCTGCACTACCTAAACTTCCAACTGTCTTAACTAGCGACTTACACCAAGCAGTAGGCTTTATGTAGATACTCTGTGAGATTGTTGCTTTGTTATAGTTGTACAGTATCTCAATTCGCCTTATGGCTTTTACGCTTTCAACATGCATTCCTTTGTACTCTGATGGGTTTTCCCATCTTTTATTAATAAAAACAGGAAGTTTCTCTTTCTATTTGTTTCAGTCAACTATATTAAGAAAAATCATGTATAACATAATGCATAAGGCCAATGCTAACACTCTCATAGAGTCCCAATGGGTGAATTGGAAGGGCTGGTAGTTGAGACTTGTAGTTGCCTTTGAGAACTAGTTGGGGTTGGCATTTAGCTCCACCTATCACAACCAATCAGCCAACTTGGAGCATGTATCCTCCTAGTTATAATCACAAATATGGTGCATAAAGGTCCCAAATCTTGGAGGGTCCTAGGTTTCCCTTGAGTGCACACACCATTATTCAACTTTCAACTGAGGTTGGAAGGATAGGCTATGGTCCATGATATTTCAACAGAGAGGATCAAGCTTAACACGTGTCAAGTACATCTTGCTGAAAAGTCCATGCAAGATCCCGATCGCACCAGATTCCATCCAAGAGGGCTCCATATTGCATGCGAATCAGGACCATTGAGATCACCTGCATGATGATCTAAAACTTGATCTCCACCTTCAGTTCGACACACATTAGAATTAAAGAGGAGTTTAGCAAAAGGTTTCCTCCTCCTTAGTGCTTTAATTAGATCAAGCTTTAGGGCCATGGAAATTTGAGTGACTCTGTCTGTGGACGCGTTTTCTCGGCTCTATATGTGAAAACGTTGGGGCCGCCACCGCACCGTCTGGCGGGTAGGCAGCCGTTTTCCTCTCCTCGTTTCCGTATATGAACCAGCTTTTTTTACTTATTAGAAGGTATCAATCTGGAAGATGGAGTCGTCCGAGAAATTCAGAGACTTCTGAAAGCTTCAGGTAACAAGGCAATTTCTGTCTTTATTTTCATTGGATATCCAAATCCATTATTGGTGATGGTTTGTTTTGTGACAGAAAGTTCTGGCGCTATTTGTCTATGTATTTTCAGCAATTTCGACACCTAATTCATTATTAGTGGTGGTGTGTTGCGTGTCAGGAGGTTTCCGTGTACTCATCCATCTGCGTAGCTATTGTAAAATCTAGTGCAACATACACGCATGTTGACCAGCTTAATGATGAATCAGGATTCAGAAGCGATATTGTTATTTATGTGGTATGTGTATGAGCTTTGACTAACGATAGCCTCTGAATTCTGTTCTGTGTTGGTTCTTTTAAAGCGGAGAAGAGTTTTTTAATTCTCGTAGCAAGATCTGGCTGCTGGTTGGTGATCAGATGCTGGAAAACTTACAAGTTAAACCAAGGAAAATGTCTGTGGTCAGTCCAAAACACTTTATGTGTTTTGTTTTTGCCACCGTTCTAGTATCTACTTGTCGTGCTGGTCGGCTAATGACAGCTTTCAGCGGTTTGTTCCTCGTTTACCTTCTCAGCCTTGAAAGAATGTTTGGATTCGTAATTTGGCCTTCATTAACGAACAAAGAGTATTCTATGATTTGCATGCTCCGAAGGATAGGTTGACACAGACTGGCAATTTGATCATAGTAACGAGAAGCATACCAGAATTTACTTGTAACGATAATGATATATCAGTAGTATCTACTGTTGTTATCTTGATAATTTGAAATCGAGCTTTCCCCTTGCTCTTAGACACCAGGTTGAAAAGTAACCTTCAGAAGTGCTTTTTATCTCAGAATGAATGAAATTTTTATAGTAGCCTAGGTTTCTCAAAGGAGGAATATGCGTGGGTTCAATAATCTCTGCTGAGGTTATGTTTATCCATTTTCTAGCAGAATCAACTCTTGGAGGTGTTTCTACGAAACCTGATACTTCGACAGAATTGGGAGATGTTGCTATGAAGACAAACATTACTTTGACAAATCCAACTTTTCAGGTCTATAATTTCGTGATATTGTCAAAATAGATTCTAATCAATATCATCAGTCAACATCTCATTCAAAATTTTGCAAGCGGCCTTCGTTCTCAAATTTTCCCTCAAAATTATAGATGTAATCGTTATATTGAAAATTAACAAAGTGATTCGAAGTTCTAACTCCTTTCACACTGGCAGGTCACCACGGAGTTAAAGAAGCCGCTCAATAAACTCGATGCTGTTGAATCTCATGAAGCATTTGACTGCAATGACAAGTCTCTGGAATGCTCACGAGGTCTAGAAATAAGAGAATTGGGTGATCACGTCGATTATGTATACGCAGAAGTGAAAAATTAAGCCGAGAAATTATCTTATATTTAAAAATTTAACAGTCAGCGAATCGTCCTTTATTGTCTAAAACTGCATCATAAGACTGTCCGGTTTCATAATAGCATGTGCAAAAGCTAAGATTTGTACATCGTGTAAAGAGTAGAGCAGAGACGGGGCCTTAGGGCCTCATTTTAACGACGGACTCTGAAAATATAGACACGAAAGAGCGTGCATGCTTTGCTCTTTAGGTCGATTGTTGGGGTTTCTTTCTTGCGCTATAAAATATTAAGATATGGCTCTGTCTCCGTGCGTTTGGTGGCTAGATTTCGCAGCTTGCCATGTTATTGAGGGGGGTTCCCCTGGGAGGGCATCCTGCTCGGGAAGGGCATCTGCCAAGGCCGAAAGGGCGCCTGAGGAAGGGCCCTTCCCTGCATTCAATCCGTGATATTTTTTTCTTTTTTCTTTTCTTTTCGCTGATACTTTTGTCCAACCTGCAGGTTGTGCACATACTATCAACAAAATATTGAGGCATACAAGTAGGCTACCACCTCAGCCTGTGCCTCCATTATCAACGGATGTACTGCCTTTCATGGGGAGCCATGCTAGGCTCCCAAGATCCCTACTTTTCTCTCTCTCTCTCTCTCTCTCTCTCTCTCTCTCTCTCTCTCCATTAACACACACCATTGTCAATAGCATCATCTCATATGCCACATGGCAACACATATAATAATGTGCTTTTACATTCTAGTGTGTTTGGGCCCTGGTTCTAAGTTAGGTGTACCTAGTTTTTCTTACCTAGTAAATCAAGAACATTAGAAAGGCTTGCCATAATAGTGGTTTTTTTGGATTTTTGTGGGAATAAAGGCTTTCCCCCCAAGGTATTTTGCCAAAGGCTCAAAGAGAATAACCTTTTGTTACGTAATGCCAAAGGCAAGATTTTTTTTCTTTTCTTGTACCTTTTTTGATGAATCGACTAAATGTAGTGCGTGTGGATAGCCAATGGCTAGTTGCCACAGATCACATGTTGGAATGTGCATGTGCTATGTTATTGGCTATACAGATGCACATGTTGATTGAAACTGTACATTTTCTATGTTTTAGTCAATCGCTAACTGTCCACATGAAAGTTTTGTTGGAAGGTTGAAATTTTGATGCATCTCATGTACATTATTTTTTGAAGCTGATTCTAAATTACAAAGAAAAAAACATGAGCACTTGGCATTACAAACATTTTTTGAAGGACAAAATATCATTGGGCAAGATTGACGGAAAACTATTTTTGCCATTTTGCAAGACATGAGTCTTGGAAAAATGGCATAGTCGTTGACAATTTGTTTCCTTGGCATGAGGTATAAGGTATAATATCCCTACACAAGATTCTAATGGGTCAAGGTTGAAAATTTACTTTAGGTCATCTTACAAATGGAATCATGTCTTTTATTTGATGTTTTATGTAGTTGTCTAGAGCAGTGAAAAATTCCAAAACAACAATAAATTGATTCCTTGGGGTCTTTGAGGGCCTGGTCGTCTTCTTGGAGCGTGGCGCATAGGGTTGTTAGTTCTGTATCCTTCGTGGTGAGCATGGCCGCATGAAGTTTCTACTGATCCCTATATATCTGTAGTGCCCTAGCTTAGTGATCTTTGTAATAATCATCCCGCTTTCGTTGAAGCTTCTGAACGACCAATGTCTTCTCTTCTATCGTGGCTACCATTAGTGCAGTTTGAATGGCCTACACTTGTTGATTTGCTTGGTGAACCTTGAGCTCCAGGACCATCTGTTGGGCTACAAAGTTCTCTTGGACTCTCTACACTTCTATCTTCTCTCTTGAACCGATGCGCTCCACCGTGCAAATATAATGTGATCTCTCGTTGGCTTCGAGAGATTCATGATCCTGCTCCAGCATCGTTGATTTCAGCACTACATGTTGGCGGTTGAATTGATAAGTTTGTCGGGCTGTCTTCTCCTGGACCAGCTCGGTCTAAAGGTTGGTGGACACGAGCTGGTTGGTGCTGCTGAGCTGCTTGTTCTGCTTTTCTGAGCTGGTCCTTCAATTGTTGGACCTGTGCCTGGCTCGCAGTTCTCTCTTTTTCTTTCTCTCTTTCCAACTGCGGTGACTTGATTGGTCAAGGCTTGTAGCGTTTCCCCTGCCACCAGTTGGTCGTGAGACTGCTCAGTCGCTCATTCATTGAGTAGTTGGTGAAGTTGTTGCTGGAGGCCTATTAAGACAATCCAACAACCTAGCGCCTGAGGGTCCTAGCTGGCCAAAGGTGGCATTGTTAAGATGGGGGGTGGAAGCGGCATGGTGATGGAGATGGTGGTGATGGGTGAAACTGTGGCAGTGGAGATGGCAGTGACGATGGGGGTGACGAAGGAGGTGGTTATGGCGGTGATGGCGGGAATATGACTATGGGGCGAATGGGAGAGGAGGTTAGTAAAAAAGTGATGGAGAGAGGGAATGACATCGAGATGGTGAGAGTAGTGATGGAGGAGGATACAGATGTGGGAATAGTAGAGAGGGGAGAAGTGGCGACTGGACAAATTGGGCCATGTGCAGGAGATGTGATCTGAAGGAGGGGAGAAGAGGAGGTAGGGCTATTATGTGGTGGGCTGAAATGTGTGTGCATAGGAGATGGAGTAGGCGATGTGGTGAAGGAGGGCGGTTGTTGGCCTGTCAATAGTAGCGCAAGGGCATCTTTGGGAGATGAACTAGCTGCGGGGGAAGTGCGAGAAGGTGTGCGAACTCCTAGGTTTTCAAGGTGAGTGAAAGCAATGATAGTAATTAGACCACCATAGGTAATCCGAAAGGGGCTCTTAAAAGTGGTCTACAATTGCTTTTACAAGGAGTGTAGCCCAATCATAGATAGTGTTTGGTCCTTCCATCATGGTCATCATGACTATGACTTGTTTGGACATGCGGAGAGGGCGATGGGAGCTCACGATGATGGTGGCTGGTAGAAAGTCTATCACATCACGTAGATTTGGATTCTTAATTTGTGAAATCAAGTATCTGTCGTTGGTCTTTGTCTTGACATCACCCTAATCTGGAAGGAAAAAGACGAATATGTCGAATTTTCCAAGGGTTCGGGTGATCGGTAGGTGGGTGGAATGTGGAAGGCTAAGCCCCAATGAAATTAGTGGGGGATCGAGGGTGACTATATAGTCTTGCCCCTTATGAATGATGGTGAAATGATCGGTATCGAAGGTGGAAAAGGCTTTCTCAACTAGAGAAAGGTCTTGGAAGAGAGGTACTTCCATGGCGTCTAGGCTTGTGATAATCAAAACTGTCAGGCAACCATCAGTGCAAAGAGCCACGAGCTCTTGCTCTGTGAGCAACAGAAGGATGGTATACTGCGGAGGCACACAAACGGCATGAGCAATAGGGGTTTTCGGCCGATAGATCAAGGAGAAGTTTCTCTCTCCTATATTGGCTAGGAGAAGTGGATGTGGTCGGGGAAGAAGATGGGGATCCGATCTGTTGAGACGCAGATGGCGAGTATTGGTTCATGAAGATGTTGTGGGGTTGGAGGAATGACTAGGACTGAATGGTGCGACGGTGCTCTTGGTGAGTCGAACTCTTTGGCCAGAGGGAGCAGTAGTGTTTGAAAGACGACATTTCGGAGCCATGGGAATAATCAGACAATGATATGGTGGTGCTAGGGTTAGAGGGAGAGTCTAAAATGTGGTGGTGAGTCAAAATGTTGTGGACGAGTTAAAATGTTGTGGGCGAGTTAAAATGGTGTGGGCAAAGTAAAACAGAACGTGAGTTAAAAAATGAGTGCGAGTCAAAAACTGGTGAGTTAAAAACTAAGCGCGAGTCAAAAGTTGACGAGTTACAAGATGAAATCTCGTATAATTCCCACATATATATATAGGGATCATTTTGACTCGCTTACTAATGGAATCCGATAATCGGATCACTCTGATACCGTTGATGGGATCCGACGATTCTGTCTCAAGCGCAGATTCCAGTTTGAGCTCAGATGGAGCCGATCTGTCGGGGACAAGGCTACCGCCTTCAACCGTGATCAATCATGCTTCGAACAACAGATAACTACTGCTAATCTGACATTGAATTTATGAACAACAGATAATGTCTAATTAGAATGGAAATATATCTACTGATAAATTGAACAAGCATCATAACATTTAGAGATTGCACATTGAGCAGAAAACTGTAACTCGTCTGTATTATCAAAATCGAGTAAACATCATGTGATGTCACATATTTACTAAATAGTGAATATTTACTCAAATATGACAACTTATACTCGAAGATGAAGTTATGTGCTGGATAACGGTATATTATGGAGAGGCCTATATCATTTTTCAGGATATAAATGTTAAAGACTTATCTTACATTAAAGGGCATGACCTCGGAAATAAAATGACGTTTGGAACAGTCTTAATCCAGTCAAGTATACGGACAGACCAGATTCGTATCGCCACATTAAACCAGAGTAGATTAAACTTGTACTTAAATGTACCATCAATGATATAATCTACATGTATTTGTAACTCATATATTAACTAGAGTTAGTAAATGGAGCGATGCACCAAGAATCTCAAAAGGTGTGTTTGCTCGTTCCCTAGGTAATATAAATGAAGAAGCATTTCATTCTCAAACCATCGAGAGAGAGAGAGAGAGAGAGAGAGAGAGAGAGAGAGAGAGAGAGAGAGAGAGAGAGAGAGAGAGAGAGAGAGAGAGAGAGAGAGAGAGAGAGAGAGAGAGCTTGTACTTGTGAGATTGAAGAAGTGAATACAAGACATGTTTAGTAATGATGAGACTAGTACTCTCTCTCTCTCTCTCTCTCTCTCTCTCTCTCTCTCTCTCTCTCTCTCTCTCTCTCTCTCTCTCTCTCTCTCTCTCTCTCTCTCTCTCTCTCTCTCTCTCTCTCTCTCTCTCTCTCTCTCTCTCTCTCTCTCTCAAATGCACACATCTCTTGGTCACTAATATTCTTGTTTTCGGTGACTCTGTCACCAATGGACTTTATGTTGATTTAAAATCATAGACCATGTTTCTCCTTTCAATATAGTAGTTTTTATTTTTTATTATTTCAATTAATTAGTTTGTGTTAAAATTTGTCAACAAGAATTATAAGCACCAAGCTTAATTCTACTCCTACAAAATGCAACGAGCCACAATATCACACTATAGTTTGCTTAAATCACCAAGGTCTTTAAAGTTCTACTCCTACATATAATCAACAATATGCCAATAATCTTTATTCACGTGCCCATACACATTACATAAGAAAGATCACAATACTAGCTCATGAAGCAGTAGTCGCCTCCTCTCCTACTATCCCTTCACACTACAACAAATGAAAAAAGCAATGAAAGCAATGCTCTCTCGATTCCACTTATAAAAATGAATGGAATGCCCTATTTACATGAATAATGGAGAGTAAGTTTCCTCAAGTCCAAGCCTGATGTGCAAGTTACATCTCTAATCCTAGCCTTAAATTGTCACCAATTTTCAAGATGAGACATTGGTAAATAGAATGTAATAACTTGTGTAGCACTCAGAAGAGGTAGTTTGAGGCTAAAGTTTGCACAATGTTATCTTCTTGAATTGGCCTCACATATAGGCCTAATTTGGTATTTTACATTACCATGTGCACAAACTCCCATAATTTTTGAACAATACCACATTGGCCTAAGTTTAACAATTGCAATGTTGGCTTAAGTTGCATTTGCAAACTTTACCACATTGGTCTTAGTCAGCATTTCATAATCTCTCACAATTTGCATATGTAATAATTTAGCAAAAAACAAATATTCATTGAACTTAAATTATGCAAATTTACAATAAAAAAGCAATTTGTACCAATATCATTGTGTGTTTTCCTTTGCAACAATGACATGAATAGAAGTGCCTGAAATTTCATCAATAGAAAGGTTGAATTTTAATTTTATTCATAACACTCAAAATTGCTAATAATCTAATTTTAATATGAAAATCACTAGAAATGATTGATGGTTTCTTGTATCCTTCCATTTTTCTAGGTGCATGTCACATATACAATCATGAAAAAATGACGTTTGATGTTTCTAACCAATCTAAACAAAGGAAAACACATGTAGCTAAAGAAAACTAAGCACATAAATTCTCTACATTATATATGATTGTCATGAAAAGTGAGTTAAGAAAAACATACACTGGCTTAAGAGATACATCACTATAGATGTGGAATTTTTCATTGGAATGCAACTCAAAAGTGGAAAATAACATGAATACTGAATTTTTTGTAGACATTCATTGTCCTACCATTTCTATTTTGAATTCCATGGATAGCCAACGAGTTGAACCCCTCAAATGTTAGTATTCAAATAACAAATTTGACATATGAAATGGGTCACAACTAAAATTGTGTCAATCCTCTCCATGAATTCCATCGTTTGTGGTTGATGCTAATGTCAAATTATCTTGTGCCTTCTCAACAACTTTGATGGGAATTTTGATGGTCTTCAACTACTTTGGATGTTATGTTGACCTCCAACTCCATATCACAACAAAAGATGAACCCATCAAATGTTAGTATTCAAATAACAAATTTGACATACGAAATGGGTCACAACTAAGATAATATGTGTCAATCCTCTCCATGACCTCCATCGTTTGTGGTTGATGCTAATGTCAAGTTATCTTGTGGCTTCTCAACGTTGATGGAGATTTTGATGATCTTCAGCTACTTTGGCCTCCAACTCCTTATCACGACAAAAGATGGCTCCCAATGCTATGGATAAAAAGAGTTCTTTCTTTGTGTTTCATCTCTATTCCTTATATCTTTCAAAAATAAAATATTATCTCTACAAATGGGAGCCAAATTTGAGCAAGCACTTTAATGAAGTTTGGTGACACTTTTTTTATATTTACATGTAAAAGTGCAACAAGCACAAAATGTTCCTTTTGCACATCAATATGGGCCTAAAATTGAGCTTTGTGTTTACCTTTGAATGGACCTAAATAGTGTTCTTCTTCTTCTGCAATCATGCTAGCTAAATTGTCTCTATTCAACCCGTCAAATTCACATAATCCTTAAAGCTGCTATAGAAATCTAAAATGTTAATAGTATTTTTTCAAAATGCAATGTAAATCGATATTTGAAGTTTGAATCAATAGTCTTAGTCTCCATAAATCCATTCCAAAAAGTGATATGCTTATTTATTCCATTGACAATTGCAATTTGATCTTTAAAGATCTTCCATAGTGGTAATGCTCGAGGATCTCCTTGGGCTACAACATAAAAATCATTTGTATATTTCTTTTGTGATTACATTCCAACTCATATTTTCCATGTTTTTAATGGGATTCATCATGTATTGCATGATGGAAATGTCACCTTCGATGAAAAAACAAAATTGGAAAATGTTTTTGGCCTACCAATGTCTCTCCTGCATCACATAAACAAGATTTAGAAAAACCTTTGAAGGTACTTCTTGCATCAAGTATCGTACAAAACAAAAGCATGAGCTCCGAACAAATGCATTTGTGAAAAAAAGTGAATACACAAGTTCTTCTTAGCTTCTCTAATAATCTACTATACATTGCATCAGCATCTTCATGTGTGACCCACCATCAAGAACCCAAGATGCACCATCTAGAAAATCTTCCTTAATATAATAACTACGAAAGATATAAACACAATTGATTTTGGTTTTCACTGCCACGGTAACAATGAGGTAAAGAGTTTTGGAAATTCTTCAAATTGACCATTTTGAACAAATAAAGGCTTATATTCATAGACATATTTGTGTTTGTTGTTGAGGATTTTTTGTTGGTAAAGATTGAACGTCTCACTAGCAATCCTTTAGAGGTGGACTATTGTGCTACACCATTGAGATTCAAATTGCCCTTTTCACTCTCATCTAGAAGCTATAAATGTCTTAAATATTGTACAAGTAATTCAATTGTGAATTTTCAATCAAAAGACCACTATCCCATTGCAAAACAACCATATGCACTCTTTCAATGTCCCTATATAAACATCTCCATTAATAGGATAGGAAACTACATAACATTCCTACGATTAGAGAATCAATGAATCACATTTCGATTAACTCACTCCATATAGCATATTTGTTTTGGATTGACATGCTCATCACATTATTGTCATAAAAACGTATCATTTTTTAACACTCATCTTC
Source organism: Diphasiastrum complanatum (assembly GCA_029204225.1). Classification (NCBI taxonomy): domain Eukaryota; kingdom Viridiplantae; phylum Streptophyta; class Lycopodiopsida; order Lycopodiales; family Lycopodiaceae; genus Diphasiastrum; species Diphasiastrum complanatum. The sequence continues at coordinate 64,479,549 of CM055095.1, read as the reverse complement.
TTAATAATGAGTTGAGTCAACAAATGTCAATCAATATCTTGTTTTACCACATGCTTCGGTAGTTGACTATGGCAAAAACACATAACTCGTATTTATTTTTTCATCATTACTAGCACCCTACTTTTCCAAAGAGTGAGGTAGTGGCATTTTATAGTAGGATCAACAAAGTGAACACTTCCTTCATTGACCACTAATTTTCCTTCCACAAACAAAATCACATGGTCTCTTTCTTCTATCTCAAATTTTTTTGAAACCAAACCAAAACTTATTGTTAGAGACAAATAGTAGTGAATTACCTAGAACATCATTCATTTCAAGAAACTAGAACAAAAAAACCAAGGCCATCCATCACATGGAAATGAATCTTGATGAAATTAATGTTTTATTAACAAATCAAACATTTTAAATTTTCAAAAAGCAATCATGTTGAATCAGACTTATGAAAATGATAATCTTGTTCTTGAGAGAGAGAGAGAGAGAGAGAGAGAGAGAGAGAGAGAGAGAGAGAGAGAGAGAGAGAGAGAGAGAGAGAGAGAGAGAGAGAGTTGTCATTCATGGAACTTGAGAAATGATATTTGTTGAATTCACACGTGTGGGATGCCCTACACATGTACTTTTGATCTCCTAAGCCCAATAATACCATAAAGATCAGACTAGCATTGATTGACAATATGAAAGCTGATCATACAAGACATATTATTGTGTTACAAACAAGATCTGTCAACAAAACATGAAACTAAGTACAATAAATGCCTCAACTCGGCTAGAGAGAGAATATGAAAATACACAAAAATCATCATCTTCTCAATGAGAGTACATCACATATATATAGATCCATGGACTCTCCTCCTACTTTGAGTTGAATTGGAGTTATGAATCCACCTCTCAAGCTATCTAGACTTATTCAAGCCACCTCAATATGTCTAATTGTGCCACCTAGTATTTTCATGCATCAAATGTGGCATGCAAAGTACAAATGGCAATTCCTATGGTAGCTCGAGTTTCTACTTCTACCTACCTTGAATATTTTATTCTAAGATGGGTCTTTACAAAGCCAAAAGAGCTCAATTCATCTTTGGCATTTTTAGGACCCCTACTTACAACATTAGATAAAATTTTCCAATATTTCAACACTCCTCCTAAAAATGTATCTAATGTGGATCAAGCATCGATCTTGAGATAAGACCAAGATTAGATCTATGCTTTGAGAAGGCACTTTTGCAAAGTGGCTTTGTGAGAAGATCAACAATACATGAAGATGTGTCGACATGTTCCAAGTTGATTTCACTCCCAATGAGCTTTTCCCTTACAAAATGTTGTGCCACTTCTATATGCTTGCTCCTTGCATGAAAAATAGAATTGTTTGCAAGAGCTTGGGCCGATATGTTATCACGCTTGATCAAGGGAAGATCATCCTCTTTGATGCACTTTAGCTCCATATTAACCTCTTGATCCAAAGCACCTCTTTAGTTGTTGTAGTGAGTGATCCAAAGCACCTCTTGATTTTGTATGAAAATTGCTTTTCAACTAGAGCTTTGAACTTTAGGAAATAGTCAAACATCATAGACTTTGAAGCTAAAAGATATAACCAAGTAAACCTTGTAAAATCATCAATGAAAGTTACAAATCAAGTAGCACCACCCTTGCTTTTTGAAGATGAGAAGTGCACATCCGAGTGTATGAGCTCTAGTGGATGTGTAGTCTTGATAGATGACTTTGAAAAAAGGCTTCTTATGAGACTTAGATATGGCACAAGCCTCACATGGCTTGAAATTCTTGGAGATAAGATTAGGCAAGCCAATAGCTTTGGGTTTCTTGACTATGGACACCATAGAACTATAGTTAGGATGCCCCAACCTTCTATGCCATAGTTCCTCCAAAGACATATGAGAAGCAAAAGCACCATCACAAGAGTTAGCATACTCTTTGGGATCAAGCTCATAGATTCCACCATATCTAGACCCAAATGCAAGGATCTCATCATGATTCTTGATTGTACATGTATCAACATTGAAACTCACATCTAGTCCACTATCAAACAATTGTCCAACACTAATAAGATTTTTTGTTAACTTAGGAACAAATAGTACTTTAGACAGAGAAAGAACTTTTGATGAAGAAAGCTTTAAGGGAATGGTCCCTATGCCTTCAATAGCACACTCATGATCATTTGTTGTGTAGATGGACTTCTTGGCTCCTTCATAAGGTGTCATGGATGAAAAAGAATGCTTGGAGCTACACATATGTGAGGAAGCTCCACTGTCGATGTACCACGAACCATCCTTCTAGAAAGGTGATGAAGAAAAACTCGAGACCATAAGAGATCCCTCTCCATCACTTGCATGATCATCTTCCTTCTCTTCATTGGAAATGTTGGCTTGCTTGAATTGACTCTTCTTCTTGAAGCAATTGGTGCATTATGCCCCTTCTTGCCACAAAAGAAACACTTGATGTTTTTCTTCTTCTTCTTGGATGTGAAAGCTTGAGAGGACACATCCTCTTCTCTTTTCTCCTTGGAAATAAGATTGTTCTTGCTTGAAGAGGGTTGGTGTTGATTCTTACTTCTTGTCTTGTGCTTGTCTTTGGTAAAGAGGGCTTTACCATCAATGTTGAGAGACAGTCTTTCCATTTTCAAGAGTTTATACTCTTGTCTTGATTCTTCAGAAATGAGCACACTTTGGAGTGCTTCCAAACTTGGTAGCTCCTCCTTAATGGCATAACTCTGAACAAGGTTGTCATATTCCTCCTTTAACCCATTAAGTATGACTTGAACAAGTTCATTTTGGTTGATGGAGTCTCCTATGCATGACAATTCTTTGTGGAGGTCTTTAACTCTCATTACATAAGCTGAAGCACATTCATCACTACTCTGTACACTTTGATAAATTTGGTTTCTTAGTGTTAGAAGTCTAGAAGTATTCTTTGCCTCATAGATGGACTTGAGAGTATCCCAAGCATCTTTGGCAATAGTACAAGCACCAATTTCTCTTAAGATGTCATTTAAGACATTCATTTTGATATAATGCAGAGCCATTCTAGCTCTCTTTTTGTACTTTGGAATTTCTTGAGAAATTTGTGGTTCTTCTTCAATACCAAGTACAATATCCATCACATATTGTAGAATTAAGACAGATTCCATCCTAACCTTCCAAATTGAGTAATTGGAGGTTGACAATCTTTCACTTGCTTCTAATAGAAAGACACCCATTGAAGTCATAAAGAATGATGGAAATAAAAAAAGATGGATGAAAAAAAAAATTGCTTATCTTCTCACTATAGGAACCAATCAAGGGTAAAAAACCAAATCCTATACAAGACTAAGCAAAAAAACTGTGAGATAGATCTCACTAGCTTGACTCTCTCTAAAACAAGAATTGAATCATCAAAAAAGATGAAGTATGGCAAAAGTTATGGTTCTTTGAATTTCACACGTGTGAAATACTTCAAAAATGTCAAATTGACTCAAATACAATCTATTTGTATGAAACAATTTGCCTAGAACCTATAAATTTTGTCTAAATCACATATAGATGAGATTGGTCAACTACTGGATGATTTTTGTGATCATTCAAGCAATCAATGACATGTACTCACGATTTTCCACAGGTCTAGGCACCCTACCTATGACTATTCAAAAGCTTATAACTTTTGATTGGCTTATCCAACTGCCATGATTCAAATTGCATCAGATTCTACACATTTCTAGCTTTCTAGTGGGCAAATTTGCATGAAATTTGGATCTAAGGTGAGAGAGAACCACCAAACTGAAAATGGGCGGATCTCACACATGCCTGCACCTGAAATTCCGTATAGTACCTTATCTGGACCATTCAAAGTGGTTTGAAACTCTAAATCACCAAAAAACTGCAAACTAGCTAGAAAGTAGAATCTAGACAATTCCCAGCTTGAAATTTGATCAAATTTGCAAACTTTTTGATTAGATTTGCTTGTAAATCTTAGGTAGGCTCTAATACCATGTTGACTTCACACATGTGGGATGCCCTACACATGTACTTTTGATCTCCTAAGCCCAATAATACCATACTAGCATTGATTGACAACAGGAAAACTAATCATACAAGAAATATTATTGTGTTACAAGCAAGATCTGTCAACAAAACATGAAATAAGTACAATAAATGCCTCAACTCGGCTAGAGAGAGAATATGAAAGTACAAACTCGAGTAGAGAGAGAGAGCACAAAAAGCTTAGTCTCCAAATTTGCATTATACACAAAAATCATCATCTTCTCAATGAGAGTACATCACATATATATAGATCCATGGACTCTCCTCCTACTTTGAGTTGAATTGGAGTTATGAATCCACCTCTCAAGCTATCTAGACTTATTCAAGCCACCTCAATATGTCTAATTGTGCCACCTAGTATTTTCATGCATTAAATGTGGCATGCAAAGTACAAATGGCAATTCCTATGGTAGCTCAGATTTCTACTTCTACCTACCTTGAATATTTTATTCTAAGATGGGTCTTTACTAAGCCAAAAGAGCTCAATTCATCTTTGGGACCCCTACTTACAACATTAGATAGATTTTTCCAATATTTCAACAACATTTGCCAAGATCTATACGTGACGTAAAAGAATGCTAAATTCAATTTGAGGGAGCTCATTTTCATAGATATTTGCAATTGACATTCATCAAGTTTCATGCTTCGACAAAAGGCCCCATAAAGTGTATGTGCATATGTGTGTGTGTATGTTGTTATTCATGAATCTTGATGATAAACGATGGTCAAGAGAACTATGACTAACGAAATGCCCTCTTCGATTCAAGGCCCCAATCAATGTATGTGTTGAGTTTCTAAGAGAATGTATAGACATATTTGTGAGTGAGAGACAAAGCAATATCTCTCGTTCATGGATCTTGACGAACACTGTTCATCAAGATCAACTCAAATTCGATGAATCTTGATATCCTTGTGAGGCCAACCAACGAATCTACACTGATGAATCAATGTAGTAACAAGAAAATTAATGAACATCTAGCTACAGGAGACAAAAACAACCAGAATGCAAACTTGCTTTCCAAGAAGCTTTTCAGTGAGCGTCTGCTTCGGGGACGTGTAGTTAATGCCAGAACATCTGCTCTAGTTTGTTACAATTTTTTGGAACGTTCTACTATAAGAGACAAAAACAGCTAGATCGCAACTGCTATCACAGAAGCCTCTTGCTTTTCAAAGCCTTTTCAATTAGCCTCTTCCTGTGAACATTTACCACATCTAAATCTTTAAATGCCTGCATAAATTTATGAAACTAAATGTAAAAATTTGACAAAATCCTGATCGCAAAGAATATATGATGAGAGACCGTGAGGAACTATGGCAATGCTGCAACATAAATCCTACCTCATCGCCATCATCTATGGGTACATTATTGGTGGAAGAGCCTAAGGCATCTGGAATGAAAGATCTCGAAGAATATTGAATTGACTGGATTGATGCCCTTTGGAAATGAATTGAAAGAAATGACACTAACTTGATTGATGTCCTTTCGAAGCATTTATATTGCTCCAGAATCCAGCTGCTGAGCTAGCACCTCCAAATCTGCAAATGCAATAAGGTTACCGCTTCCTTTGCTTGCTGCTCATGATTGCTTTGAAGGGGGAAAAAACATTGCATCAAGATTTTGTTTCATGAAATGAAGTCTTAAGGGATTCTGTATAGCCGGGGCGAGAGAGAGAGAGAGAGAGAGAGAGAGAGAGAGAGAGAGAGAGAGAGAGAGAGAGAGAGAGAGAGAGAGAGAGAGAGAGAGAGAGAGAGAGAGAGAGAGAGAGAGAGAGAGAGAGAGAGAGAGGACCCTTTCAAATTGGTTGGGCGGGAATTTTCAAAGTGCAAATGGTTTGGCCCTACCTTGGGCTCTTTCCATGTGTACCCGGTGGCCTGGGCTGTGCGTCAGCTTAGCTCATCCTTTCACCTAGAGAATGGGTTCTCTTCAAGAGCTCATCCTAATGTTTTTTGCAAACCCTCTCACCCCGTTGATGCTCACCCTTTTAGTAGACATCAACACGTCGGGGTGAGGGGTCATCACGGAAAGACGCTCTTACAACAAAGTCCTTTGTTTAAAATTCATTTCCAAAATTTTTATTTTATTTAGTTTTTTCATATTTAAGTCAATTTTTAAAGGTGCCCAGTATTTAAGAAATACTTAAATAAAATGTTAATCTAGTTTTAGGGAGTTAACAGAGAAAATTATTTTAGCGAATGAATCTATGTGCATGTTAGGTGGGTGGCTTATTGCATGTCTCCTTCTAGCTTCATGGATGCACAAGTGAATGGCATTACACATTCTGATAGGATTTTTTTCAAATGCTTCTATTTTACAATTCAAGTTTTATTCCTTTTCAGAAGAATACCATACTTGGTGGTTTTTTTTCTGTTGGCTGATTCTAACGAATCCCCAAGATACTCGACCAGAGCTAACCAAGAGCACCTCTCACCTTACACCGAGGAGCTCTCTGAGAAGACGAGATGAATGAAGATTGAGAGCCGAGGAATACTAGTTAATAATGACAAGTAGAAATTGTGTAAGCCTCGTGTGAATCCCGGAAGATGGAATGACCATGTAGGAACTAGTATTTCTAGGCAAATGTAATAAATGCAAGTAGACCCCTCTTAAATAAAGTAGAGTGAGTCACCTTTTCATTAGAGGAGTTCTAAATCCAAAAAAGACCCTTTGTAAAAATTATTTTTATATCTTACACATGGACCAATCAAAACACTCAAATTTGAAATCTACGTAACGTAACTTTTTGAGTCCACATTTTGATTCCACACTGAAAATGGCATAACTTTTTAGTGGTGATTCCAAATTAGCGGAGTTTGGTGCATTGGAAAGCACTCAACAAGGGCTTTCCAATGATATGTTACATGACATACTTTTGAGCTACGATTAAAAAGTTATGGCAAGTCAAAAGTATTAGTGTTATAATATTTTAGTAATATAAATTACATCTTGCACGAATTCTTAAAGGGTCTTTTTGGAGCTCAAAACTCCTCTAATGGATGGTGACCTCTAGTGGAGAGCATTATTCCACTTGTAATTTGTGTAATGTGGAAATGCCACTAGGATGCCACCTAAGGAGCTCTCTTGCTTATTTAAGAGACTCCCTCTTTGAGAAGAGGAGCTTTTTGGGATTGTATCTACTCCATGCTGAAATAAGAAGAGCCTCCACGAGTTTGGTGCATCCATTGAGCTCCTTGATCATGCTTGTTTCTTGAGTGTTCATGATCTTGCTCTTCCATCCTTTGTGTGTGGTTGTGGATAGTAGAGTGGATTAGTTTTCCTATTTTCTTAGAGTGGATTAGTTTTCCATTCTTGTTTGTGGATTAATGTAGGAATCAGCATTAAGGCAAACTAAATAGGTTGGGTTTGTGATGTAACTCTTGCATATCCTCTTACAACCCTGCTCTTGATGTTCTTGGGATGTCCAATAATCAAAAGACTGGTTGGTTTCTTAAATCTTGGACTTCTAAAATGCTGTAGAATAGTTTTTTGTTTCTTGTTTTGTGGATTTATACAAGTATAGTAGTGTTTAAGCTTTGATTGTAACTCATTTTTGCAGCAGTAGAGTAGCATTTCAATCATTGTTCAATGCATCTGCATGCTGATTTTATGGTTGAACATTTTGGCATGCATGCTTGATTGACTATGGTCGTTTATGCATGTGCTTCAGTGCAGGAGTGACCAATCTGATTGTCCTCTAACAGACAGTACAATACTAAAACGTTAACCAGTCCCTTTTGCCTGATTCTGGGCATTGCAATAACAAGAAAACACCAAGCAAATGCCCAACGTAGCCTGGTAACAGACAGAAACTGTTCTGTAAATGAGAAGACAAGAAATAGTAGCCAGCAGATCCTCTGGAGCAGGGGATCTGTAAACACTTTCCAAAATTAATGAGGCCTCTCTTGTGTTCGGTTTGCTTTGCTTTTCAATTTCACTACCAATTAGCTAAACCATCCGCAACTGTAATATTTTCTACTAGCTCTCTGTTCAAGACTCCTCGAACATGGCGGAATTCAAGGAGTTAGATACACACTTGTTAATGGCTTACAGCAGCAGCAAAGATTGTGATAGCTGGTACCTGGACAGTGGTGCTACCCAGCACATGACCTCTCGAAAGGAATGGTTTACAGAGTACCAACAACGATCTGTCCATTTGTGTTCCTAACGTCCTTCACGTTCCTCCGTTATCAAAGAATCTGCTATCAATCTCTAAGATAACTGATGAGGGCTACACTGTTACTTTCTCATCTGAGCAATGTACAATACTCGAGGAAGATACTACTTTGACTACATGCACTAGAGTCAGAAATCTTTATGTACTCTCTAATTCAGTTGCATTAGCTAGTATCTCTAATGAATATGTAATGTTGTTTTGTGGCATAGTCGATTTAGATACGTGAATACAAGATCACAAAGACAGAGACAGAGCACGAGAGAGAGAGAGAGAGAGAGAGAGAGAGAGAGAGAGAGAAGAGAGAGAGAGAGAGAGAGAGAGAGAGAGAGAGAGAGAGAGAGAGAGAGAGAGAGAGAGAGAGAGAGAGAGAGCTTTTTTTTTTTAAATTTTGTGAACCAAGAAACAAGCCCACTATATTTTTAATCTATGGTTTTAAAAAATGTTAAAGTGCGCGACCCGCAGGCAAAGTGTTGTGCTGATCCACTCGGGGCAGGCAAGCGCTTAGCGGGCTCCCTCTTGACCTTCACTGATTTTGAGCATTCAGGGCATTGTGTGTTCTCGAGCATTCATTGCCATCGCCTCAGTTCGTCTGCAAACTCACTACCCATCTGGTTCGTCTATCATCTCAGTTTCTGTTCAATTCATCTCCCGTCTTAGTTCTCATCCATTTCATCTACAGTCTACCTGTTCTAATGGCCCAATCTGAAGTTAAAGTGGTCTCATGCATACAATGGACGAGATATTCCATAACATTCGTAAATTGGCTAATTTTTGTGACGTTCCAATTGCTCTTTCCTTATTCCATACATATGTTCTTTAAATTATATTGTCCCTTTAAGCGTCATCACTTCATGTTGGAAGTTACAATCTGCTCTGAGACACATCTTAGTTTGGAGAGTGTTAAATTGCTAACGGCAGCCCTCACGACCAAAGCCCTAATTTTAAAATGGAATTTTAGAAATTTGAACTGAATTCAATCAACAGTGATGTCCATTGTGACCATACAATTTTATTGGTGCTTCTCTGGCCTTCACAAATTTTTCACCGAGGTGTAACGAGACAAAAGCTTGCTTTTCAAAAAAACCATGCCCTTGATCGTTATGAGAATCCATATGTTTCTATAGATTGGTAACGCAATTTTCAGACCACAAAGGGCCACATATAGATCTGTGGAGGTTGTCACAAGTCTTAGAGGGCCGCATTACAGAGCTAGGAGGCCGCAAACGGTCAAGTAGATGTCTCTGACAAAGGGATGAGGCTACAAACAGAGTTTTTTTACACAAGACAGATGTGTTAGGCCACAAAAGTACTAGTTTTTAGCCATGGACAGGCTGTGGAGGCCGCAAACCATCTGATTTTTAGTCATAGATGAAGGGCGTACGGCCAGTCCAAAAGAAAAGAAAAATAGTTGAAGGGGCAAAGTAGGGATGGGAGAGAGATAGAAATAAGACGAGCCAACGCAGCTCTCCCTTGCACCTCCCCAGTGCACCTCCCCCTTGCCATTTTGGTTGCAAAAGGAAACCTTTTTTTTTTTTGTCTCTGCTCACTACTCTCTGCCATGCTTTCTGCCATTTGATCAACCTTTGTACCTGCCTACCCAGCGCACCTCCTCCTTTCCATTTTTCTGATCCATTTGTTGCAACAAGATCATTTTGTGCTCTCCTACTCATCATTTTCTGCCTCTACTTGCTGCTTCATCGTTGCAGACTGCTACTGGATCATCCTTCCATTAGCTACATCCTTGTTGGCTGCCACATCATTTGTCTCATCTCTGCTCACTGTTGGGTGCCACATCAGGTGTTGCATGATTCCTTATTTCTTGTAGGTTTGGATTATAGGAGCTCTTATGGTGGTATTATTGCCAAGGACTGCCCAGAAACAATCAAGAAGACTTGGAGGTGTTGTATCTCTCTTGCTTGATAGGCTCTAGTCTTGGTGGAAGGAGACTTGGAGGTGTTGTATCTCTCTTTCTGGATAGGCGCTAATCTTGGTGGAAGGTGATCAATTGATTTACAGCAAATTCTGGGAGATGCAGCAACAAGAGGTAAGTCTTTCTCTTCTAGCACTTCAATTTTTTGGGAATAATTGTAGGTGAGTTCTTTAGAGTGATCCTCAATTAATTAGCATAGCTCCTGCTCTTACTGTTAGTGGCTGAACGTTAGCAATGTGTTTGTGTCAACTTGAAACTACTTTTGTCATTACTTTTGCCTAAAAGACAATCAGATTCCTACAACACAAGTGACAAATGTGCATTTTTTCCTGCTTCAGTTTTTGTATCTATGTATATATGCCATCCTTAGAAATGCTTCTGTAATATTTTGTATAAGTATGGAATTAGAGTGCCTGAAACCAGCACAAACCACCATATCCATATTGCCTCAAAGCATGTATTTTGGAGTTTTTGACCACAATACTAGAAGCTTGGCCAAAATAGAAAAAAATCATGTTTTGTGCCATAATTTTTTTGTCATGTGAAACTTCATATTCGTTGTTGCTTCGTCACTTTGTAATAGCTCTTTACCATCAACTGGTTGAATATCCCTACCTTTACAGCTTGGGATTGGAAACAAGAATTACAACTTTAGAGGGCTTTTATCATTTCTATGTTTTTTACAATTTTGCATTAAATTTTAGCTATTTTTTCGAGCTTGAATAGTTGCCATGTGCATTATGTGTGGAGTACTTTACTATGCTAAAAAAGACAATGGTAAGTTACAAAGTATGCTAGTTGAGCAACAGCTACAATTGGCTTAGACTTGTAGAAAATGAAATAAGCTAAAGAGAAGTGAGTAAGTGAGTGAAATGACTGGACTTTAGTCCAGTACTCTTCTTAGAATCAATTTTAATTGTGACGGATTTAGGTTGGAACTTAATCATTCATACTGAAAAATTGGCATGCATAATTCTTCTTACTTCCATAGACAGGATGCAGACATATGCAAGTACAAATATGCTTGCTGACTTGTAAGAAATTACACAAGCAACCAATTCTAATGACATGCAATAAAAACTAGCACCTTGCAATAGTAGAAAGTACACAACTCCCAAATATGGAATGTGCAAGGAAGCAATACATGAAGCCCTAGAAAGATCCGAGCAGTTCTCATCTGCTATAGGGCAGAGCTGGCCAGAAGTAGGCTCTCACAGCAATTGCCACTAGTGAGCTTTTCTTGCCAAAGAGAAGACAAGGATTTTTCCTCAATGGCAAGATAGCGCCGTTATTTATTGATGGAGGAGCTAGGCATGGAACCTAGGAGAGGAGATGGCTACATGCAACACTCCTCTCCTATGGAGAGAGAGAGAGAGAGAGAGAGAGAGAGAGAGAGAGAGAGAGAGAGAGAGAGAGAGAGAGAGAGAGAGAGAGAGAGAGAGAGAGTAGTACCTTGAATTTGGAATATTAATGGCTTTTGGCCCCTGACTTGGAACACTGTCTTTTTAAGTGTGTACTAGGCCAAGTCTCACTAGAAGTGGTTTTTCCCGATGCTAGGACAGCCCATGATCTTGTCATAGCAATAGTTTACATGTATCTATAAGTAAGGATAAACATAGATAAATAAGTTTTGTGAAAGAAATTGGAAACGAGAAGGTTACATCAAGTGACATGTTCATTTGTTCTAGCATATCAATAAAGTAAGTACAAAAATTAAATTAATGTGTGTAGAACAAGTTTCGACACAAAAAAAAAAAATTATACTTCATACTTCAATATTTGGGGAAACTATTCTAAGCTGTTTCGTCATTTTCAGATTTGAGGAATCTAAGATAGAGCTTATGAATCAGATTTAAAATGTTGTGTTGAATTTTCTCTTTTTCCAATAAGCTTACGATTTTCATAATGGAAATCGCTAAGGGAGGAAGATGAATGAGATATCAATATTATGATATTGTTTTGTGCACTGGATTGTGAGACAATCTATGAAAATTTGCATAAGATTAGTTTTGCTATCTTCATACGACATTTTTTTAATAGTCCATGATGATTACAAAGATTTTATAATAGTCCTATACAACCAGGAGAAATGACAAGTTCCAATCTAAATTTGATGACATCAATGGACAGTCTTTTCTAATTTTTTTGTATAGGTAAAGTGGGTGTATATTGGCATAGTTCTTTTTCAACATTGTTGCCAAATTTGTGACACACAACGCCTTCAGTTGGATTTATTAAAATACCAAGAGCTGAGGCACAAATCTTGATGAACATCGTTCGTCAAGATTCATAAATGAAACAAAGACTCAAAAACAGTTTTTAAAAGATTTTTTGAAAGGCTATATCTGTTAAAATTAAAGACAATGAAACTCCTCAATGATTTAGCAAGCACACTTCCAATTCGCTAGTATAAAGCCTATAACTCAAGCATACATCTTGACGAACATTGTTCATCGAGAATTATGAATGAGAGATAGACCAAAGATCTCTCTCAATTTGTCAAAAGCTAAAAATGTTTTTCTCATAATGATCAAACTACACAGCTAGCTTGGGCATACATGGGAGTCTTTTCTAAACAAATAATACACTTTTGGTCTAGATACACATGTTGTAAGTATTCAAGAGGTTGTTTGAAGCGGTTTTGAGTTAAAGCATTTTTCTTGACGAAAGATGTTTGTCAAACTTCATGACAACAAAACTTCTTTATGATTTAGCAAGTATACTTTCATTGCGTTAGTAGAAAGCCAAGTTGCAAGCACAAGTCTTGACGAACACTGTTCGTCAAGATTCATGAATGAGAGAAAGACAATATCTCTCTCTCTCTCTCTCTCTCTCTCTCTCTCTCTCTCTCTCTCTCTCTCTCTCTCTCTCTCTCTCTCTCTCTCTCTCTCTCTCTCTCTCTCTCTCTCTCTCTCTCTCTCTCTCTCTCTCTCGCTCAAACTCCATCCATACTCTTACAAAGGGACTTGAAATCACATTTAGATCTTAACATTTGTTGTTTGTCAAGTCCTCAAAATGTTTTATGTTTCTCTTACACTTTGAGTTAAACACCTAGATACGGCATATACGAGACCTTGTTTTAGATATTCAATTTAAGTGATAGTGGGCTAGTAGAATGCCTAAAGCTCAAGCATATATCTTGACGAACATTGTTTGTCACGACTTATGAATGAATAAAAAATAAAAGATACACACACACACACACACACACACACACACACACACACACACATATATATTTATGTGTATATATATATATATATATATATATATATATATATATATATATATACACACATAGATATATATATATACATAGAATATATATATACATAATATATACATAGATATATATATATATACATAGATATATATATATATACATATATATATATATTATATATATATATATATATACATAGATATATATATATATACATAGAT